>PVIY010020373.1:0-44176 GCA_004026745.1 Myrmecophaga tridactyla | reverse complement strand
GTAAAAAATGGTAGTGCTTGCAGAGAAGATGGATCAAGAGATGATTGGTGTAAATAACGATATAGGAAATTCTTTTCTTGGCTGAGAAATAGCAAAGGACTGTGATCAGAGATGAGATAAGATTTGGAATCAAGATGACTTCTAATTGTTGGTAGTAAGCAATTCTCTGCAGATATTGCAGATATCAGGGTGAGAATAATATAACCTTATAAATTCCGAGATTCTAACAAGAGTCTTTCATTTGTTATGTAATGGTCATACATCCCACCACCACCACAAGAGGGCTAGGGTAAGACTAAGGTCAAAATAGAGTACAGGGGAGCATTTTATAACTACTGGCCTTTTGTATGGTTTAAACAACTAGATAAGAGCATATTGTTTTGCATTATAATCTTGGACTTTATCATATATTTTTGCATTTAGGTCTTTAAGCCACTTAGAATTAAATATGTATTATGAGGCAATAGTTTCCATTTAGTTTTTTTCTATATAAGAAGCAGTTGTGTCGGTACTATTAAATAAAGCTATGCTATTGTTAGTGGCATTTCTATTATATACAATTGTTTTATAAAACAATTATATATATATATAAAATATCATTGTCCATTTCTCTGCACTGAACTATTTATATGTTTGTACCAATATCACAATTTTTTGTTTTTAATTTTTTTCTATAAGGGAAGTTGTGGTTTTTACGGAACAATCATGTATAAAATACAGGATTCCCATATTACTGCCATACTGTTAACACTTTACATTGGTGTGGTATTGTTGAAAGCACATTCGCATAATTGTACTATTAACTATAGTCCCTGGTTTATCTTAGGGTTGAGTTTTTTGTCTTATGCCCAGATTACTCTAGGATGTATTGGGGCATCACATTAACCTGTACAAACCAACAAAGTCTCACTCCCTTTTCAAGGTTCTGTGTAATTATGGTGTTCTGATGAGTTGACAATACAAGTTAAGTTAGATAGTGTGCTACAGAAAATAAGGATTTTTTATCAAATAAACATCTCTTCCTTTAGTGTCACACAGAAGTTGAAGTATTAAAATATAGTTGATAGTGTTTACCCTGTGTTCTGATTTACCTTAATCCTAGCCAGATCAGCTTCCTTCATATCTCTAATGAAAGTCCGATCTATTTCCAGCTTCTTTAATAATTGCTGTATGGAGTAACGTTGACTATCAGCTGCAGAACTCTAGCTCTGAGTTTCGGGTGACACACAGATACCCAAAGTGACCAGGTTATACAGAAAGAGTGCAGCATCTCAGGATTTAGAAATAACAGCACAACTCAGCAATAGATTGTGACTGTTGTAAGAATTTACAATCTAGGAACCTTTACAGTAAGCCTTCCCCTGATAACCTATGCTCTCAAATTCAATTCTCAGTGCTTGTACATTATAGTTAGTCCACATTAGTTTGTTTCTGGCTTATTTCCCTTATCATACTGTTCTTAGGGTTCATTCACATAGTTTCATGCCTCACAAATTCATCCCTTCTTGAAGACATTCAATATTCCATTGTACATATACAGCACAGTTCACCCTTTCATTCATCATCCATTGCAAATTGCTACCTCCATCCATTGCAAATTGTGAATACTGCCACCTTAAACACCAGTGTGCAAATGTCCTTTCGAGTCCCTGCTTTTATGTCCTCCAAATATATACCTAATAAAGGGCCTGCAGGATCATATGGCAACTATATAATTAGCCTCCTTGTGAAACCACCA
The DNA here is from genome assembly GCA_004026745.1 of Myrmecophaga tridactyla. Lineage (NCBI taxonomy): Eukaryota > Metazoa > Chordata > Mammalia > Pilosa > Myrmecophagidae > Myrmecophaga > Myrmecophaga tridactyla. The sequence continues at coordinate 42,438 of PVIY010020373.1, read as the reverse complement.
GACTGCCCTCCAGAAAGGGGCTGCACCATTCTACTTCCCTGTCAACAATGAATCAGTATATCTCTCTCTCCACATTTTCATCATCACTTGTATGATTCTGTTTATTTTTAAAAAGTTTTATTCACATACCAGTACAATCCTTCTTAAGCAAACAATCAATGGTTCTTGGTATAAACACATAGTTATGCATTCACTACCACAATCTATATGAGGACATTTTCATTTCTTCCTCAAAGAAAGAAGAAAATGAAAAAATTAAGAATAAAATAAAATAAAAAGGAGAAACAACAAAAATTCCAAGAATCTATACCCTTCCTTATATCCTCTTATTGACATTGAGCTTTGGTATAATGCCTTTGTTGCATTTAATGGAAGTATATTACAATATAGACCTAATTTGAATTGATTTTTTTCTATATATCATCCCATATTTAACATCTTGCACTGTTGACTTCATTCGTTCTCCTCCTCATATAAAAATATTCATGTATTTGTACATTTAATCACCATCATTGTCCACTCTAGATTTCCCTAAGTTATATAGTCCCAGTATTTTCCTTTTAATGTCATAATGACCCTAGCCTTCCTCTTTCAACCATGCATATCCAAGCCTTCCTCTTTCAACTACACTCACACTCAGCTTTGTTCTCTGTATTTACAATACTGTGTTACCACCAGATAGTATTGTGCTATCTATTTCTGGATCTTTACAATCAATCCTGTTGAACTTTCTGTACTCCTCCAGCATCAAATACCCAATCTTTAACCTCTTTTAATCTCCTGCTAACCTGTGTTCTCAAGTTTAACGCTCAAAGTTACTCATTAATGTTAGTTTATATTGTGAGATCGTACAGTATTTGTCCTTTTGTTTCTGACTAATTTCACTCAACGTAATTTCTTCAAGGTTCACCCATGTTGTTGCTATTTTTCAACTTTTTACCTTTACTGATAGTCTTCATTTCTGAGCTCTTCTCCAGACCTCTCTCTCCTGTCTTTTCTATTCATCTGTAGGGCTCCCTTTAGTATTTCTTGTAGGGCATGTCTGTTGTTCACAAACTCTCTCCATGTGTGTTTGTCTGAAAATATTAAAAATTCTCTGTTTTGAAGGACAGTTTTGCTGGATACAAAATTCTTGGTTGGCAGTTTTTCTCTTTCAGTATTGTAAATTTGTGATACCACTGCCTTCTCAACTCCATGGTTTCTGCTGAGAGATCTGCACCACTGCCTTCTCACCTCCATGGTTTCTGCTGAGAGATCTGCAAATAGTCTTGTCAAGCATCCCTTCTTTGTGATAGATCTCTTTTCTCTTGCTGCTTACAGAATTTTCTTTGTCTTTGACATTTGACAATCTGATTAGTTAGTATCTAGAAATCATGTCTATTTGGATCTGCACTTCTTGGATCTGTAATTTTTTATGCCTTCATAGGAGATGGGAAATTTTCACTGATTATTTCTCCATTATTCTTTCTGCCCCTTTCCTATTCTCTTTTCTTTCTGGGGCAGCCATAACATATGTTTGCATGCGTCATGTTGTCATTCAATTCCCTGAGACTCTGGTCATATTTCTCTATTCTTTTCCCCCTATTTTTTGTGTGTAGGATTTCAGATGACCTATATTCTAGTTCACGAATCCTTTTTTCTGCTTCTTCAAATCTGCTGTTGTAAGTCCCATTGTGTTTTTCATCTCTTCTACTGTGCCTCATTCCCATATGTTCTGCCATTTGTTTTTACAAGCTTTCAAGTTCTTCTTTATGGTCGCCCAATTTCTTCTTTATATCCTTCATCTCTTTGCCATGTCTTCCCTCTACTTATTGATTTGATTTTTTAATTGATTTAGCATGCTTATTTGAACATCTTTAATTAGTTGTTTCAACTTCTGCATCTTGTTTAAAGTGTTAGTTTGTTCATTTGATTGGACTATAACTTTGTCCTAGTATGACATAATTTTTTGTTGGCATCCAGGCATCAGATTTCCTGATTATTCTGGAGATCATTTTCACTCTTTTACCTAGGGTTTTCTGGTTGGTTGGTTTTGTTCTCTCTCTGTTCTCTGGCATTCAGTTCAACCTATTCAAGACCTCTAGTGTAGCTTCTGTTTAACTGATCAGAATTTTTAGGCTCTTGTTTTTCTGGTTCTTGCCTTGCCTATATGGAACCTTTTTTGGAGGAGAGTCTCCCCAGCTATGATCAACCCCAATGAGATTTTCCTAGACAAGGCAGGCCCAGGTCTCAGCAGGAGGGTAGAATCAGTATCAAGTTTCCATGAGGGTGAAACCCAGCAGGTTGTCTGAATTTCCTGTGGAGCCTCTAGACTCTATGCTTTTCCTATCCTGCCCAGCAGGTGACATTTGTCAACCCATAGCTCCCCATTAGCATAAAGTGGTGTGGTACATTTAATTCTCAGCAGTCCCTGTCCCTGTCAGGGGCATGGTTGAGGCAGAGGCTAAGGTGGAAGGCAAACTTAGGCTGCTTTTGATTCCCAGCCCCCAAGGTCTGAATTCTCTAAAGGAGACCAGCCACTTGAGCTGAGCCATGCCCCACCCCCCTTTCTTGGGGAAGATACACCCTTTAGGGAATTATCTCCTTTACTTAACTTGTTACTTTGTCTCTCAGACCTTTTTTAATTCTGCCCTTGCCTGAGTCATTGCTGATGATTGAAATGCCCGAGCTTTTCTAATGATCTGCTTAGAATATTAAAAGAGAAAGAGCGAGAAAACACAAATAAAATAAAATAAAATTCCTTTTCAGAGTCAGTCCCCAGCCCCTAAAGTTTGCCAGTCAAGAGCCAGAGTTGGTAGCTGACTCTTTGTGTCCCTTTTTTGAGGCACAGCCCTTTTCCAGTATTCTAAGCTCAGCCAACTCCAAAGACTTCTGTTTATTTTTCTTCATCAGCTGCTTCTCCTCTCTGCTGGCAGAGACCTCAGGGTTACTTTCTTGCTTTCTCTGGGTTTACATGTGCTCAGAGCTTGTATTCAGCATCCACATTTGTTAAATAAAGCCACAGTTGGAACTTTGTTGAGCCATCTTCCCTTGCTCCTAGTAGAGATTGCTTCTTTTTGCCATGGGGAGAGACTCCAACAGCCTTCTGTGCCAGTGGGGAAGGAGTGCCAGCCTCTGAAGTTTGGGAGCTTCACTCACAGCTCTGTGCTGTGACCTCAACCCTTCCACCCATTCCAGACTGGTGTACAATGCATCATGGATATCCCCCAAACAGTTGTTCCAGACAGTTCCCGGATATTTACTAGCTGCTTTAGATGACTAAATTCCACACCTTCCTATGCCACCATCTTACCCTGCCTCCAGGAGCCATTCTCTCCCTCATTTTTGATAGAAAGTTTAATAAACATAGAAATTCTTGATTGGCAATTATTTTCTCTTATAATTTCAACCCACGCCTTTTTCCCTTCATGGTATCTGATGAGAGTTTGGCACATAATCTAATTGGCACCCCTTTATGCATAATGTGTTGCTTTTCTGTTGCAGCTTTCAGAACTTTCCCCTTGTCCTTTGCATTTGAGTTTGACTAGCATGTGCTGGGGCTTATTTTTCTTCAGTGTAGGCTACTTGGTCACTGAGTTTTTCTTGTGCCAGCTCCAATCAGCTGTTGAAATTCTGGGAATTTTTTATTTCCGTTTTTGTGGTCTTCAGCTCCAGTAGTTCTGTTTGTTTACATTTTAAAATTTCTTTCTCTTTATTAAGAGTCTCATATTGTCCATTCATTGTTTTCCTGATATTCTTTAGTCCTTTCTCTGTTTTCTTTCATCTCCTTGAGCATATTGAAGATAATTTTTTTAAGGTTTTGTCCAACATGTCCACAATCTGGCCTTCTTCATGTTTTCTGGGTGTTTGTCCTCTTTCTTTGAATGGGCCAGCATTTCCTTTATTTGATTCTTTTGTAATCTTTTCTTGCAAACTGTACATTTTAATATGTTAACTCTGGGATTTATTCCCTGAAATGTGTTTTGTGAGTTTGTATCCAGCTAATGATATGACAGATTTTCTTGATTGTCAGGAGCAAATGAAACGAAGCAAACCTAGGCAAAAAGCTCCTTTCACTGTCTTTGCAAATTGGCTTTGTGTTGGCTTGTGCTCTCTTCATGATTGAACCCTCCTACCAAAAAGGTCAGCTCAAGATGCATACAAAGTGCAGGATAATCCCTGTGTTTTCTGGGCCTGTGTCTTGATTTGTGCTTGGTAGTGGCCTTAAGAGTTCCCCTGTTTACAGGAATCTGAATGCCCCCTCTACTACCCAGTAAATTAACCTCCCTTTCCCAGGGTGGTAACTTAAAACAGATTAAGGCTATGTCCCAGGCCTCCAGACTCAATTGTTTCTTTCTCTGCTTTAGCTGTCTCAAGCTGCTTTTTCCTAGAGGACAAACTCTAGGAGGACAGGTACACTGGAGAGAATTTCCCAAGTCAGTCTCTTTCAGCCAGAACAAGTCCAGGGACCCACACAGGGAGTGCACACAGCTCCAAATTACCCTGGGGAGGGGCTTACCCTGGGGAGGGGCTGAGGGGGAGGCCAGTATGGGTTGCGAGAATTTCCCTCGTGGATTCCCAAAGCTGTGTTTTCTTTTCTTGGCACTAGCCCAGAAAATGCAGCCTTTCAGCTGTCCTGTGCAGCTTGGAGGAAGCATGGCATCTTCAATTCTCTTCCACTGCCTCTCTCCAGAGTGGGTTGGAACGATGGTTGCCCTCATAGCTGAGTCCCCAGAGGATCTGGAGATTGAGAGCAGTGATCAATGCTCCAATCCTATAGCCCTGGATCTTGAGGAACTGGGTTTCTATGTCCCACTCTGGCCTCAGCAAACTGCACCAGTCCCTAACTGCCCCCCACTGTGAAATAGGGGGTGTGTGATGGTTGCTGCTGCATGGACAGTATTGTTCAGTGGTGTCTGCCACAGTTTACCAGCCTCTTTCTCTCACCCTTTCCTGGGTGCTGCACAGTATTCTGCTGGACCCCAGACTTCTGAAATACTTGATTTAGACAGTTTCTGCCTGTTTAATAGTTGTTTTGGTAGAGGGACTGATTCCTGGACCTTCCTACTTAGCTACCTTCTAGCAATCCTTTACTTTCAAGTTTTAAAGATTTCAAATTCAAAATCGACAGTTTCTTTAATTGTTTCTCATACAGCATGTTTTTAGGGCAGACTTAGCTGGAAATCTTGGTGTCAATTGAGAGAAACTGAAGTCAGCCTAGTGAAGAAGCACTTATAGATTCGTGGATCTAAGAATGCAGGAGGTTACTGCTTTCAACAAAGTTCCTCACTCAGCGGCATTTTGAAGCTGTCACTGTCCATCTCTCATCTCTTATATTTTCTTCCCAGCCTTCCTGGTCATTATGCCCCCTAAACAGTCCCAGATTTATGTCCTTTCAACTCAGCAACCTCAGCAGAAAGGGAACTTTTTTTCCTACTGGTTGCAACTGGAAATCCTAATTTGATTTGGTAATCATGAACCTAAAAATGAATTGGTTACTTTTGGCAGGGGATTAAAAGACTGTGATTGAATGTGCCTGGGTCACATACCCATCTCTCTGTCTCATTTTGAGATCCAACATGGGCTAACAGTTGGGGAAAAATGCTTCCTTGAGAATTGAAATGTTATTCCCTAAGAATAAGAATCATCAAAACAGCAGTTGCCATCAAAGTAACTCGTCATTATCCTAGTTTTCATCCAAAAAGATGAAAGAATACACACTCTTTCTCTTTAAAAAAAGAAAAAAGTTCCTCTAGAAAGTGATCAAGGTGTGGCCTGACCAGAGCAGTGCAGAGGAAACTGTCATCTTCTTGTTTCTGCATGTTATACCTCTGTTAATATAACCTAGAGCCCCTCCACATTTTTGTTAATCACATCATATGTGTGAATCATATTGAGTTATCACAACGTAGCTACTTTTCTGCCTTTACCTACCAACGTTTAGTATAATATTCAGGTATTTTTACAATCAGCCCCCTCACTCCAGATTAATAGAGGATTGCTTTCATTTCCTGGACTGACATTTAATCATCCTTCCTTTCTTCCCAGACTTGTGCCATTTGATGACTGTTTTCTCTGTATATTCATACATACAGATCTTCCCACAAAAATTCCCACTGCTTGAATTAACTCCCCTCTCTTATCCATTTGAGAATCCCATAGCCAAACTTCAAGAATGTTAAAATACAACTGCTGAGATGCCTTGATAGGTTTTTAAGATTTCTTTCAGTGTAGTTATCACATTATGCTTCAACAGAATGTTCTTCAATAGGTAAAGTAACATCATAATTTTCAGTTCCTTGAAGATTTAATAGAATTCACTTCTAAAGCTTTTGTGCATGTATTTTTTTTTAGAAGTCTCTGATCTTTTTTCTTTTTTTTATTATGGTGTGTTTAGATTTTAAAAATACCTTGTGCTGTTATTTTTGGTATTTATATTTTTGCATAGAAGATCATCCATTGCATCCAGGTTTTCCCATCCATTTATATAGAATTGAACCGCATTCTTAGAAACAGCCTGTTATGTAGGTTTAACTTGTACAGTTAGGCAAATTGTTCGCTATGCAATTCTAGAGGACACCATTCATGTTTATAGTAATTTTTACATTGTAGTAGTAACTTTTAAGTTACTTTGTAATTATAATATATTTTTCAGCAGGTGGCAGTAAATGTCTTGAGAAAGGGGTGGATTTTTCTTAGTTGCACAAAGGTGCTGTTTGGGTTAGCAGTGAGATTGTGTCATCTGAGATTATTTTTCCATTCTTATTTCAATATTGTGAATTTGAATTTTGCTTTTCTTTTCTCGATTAGGTGAGTAAATCGTTTTTTCAATACATCATGTTTTAGATCATACTGATCACCTAAATTACTTTTCTCTATTCTTTAATCTAGTAATTTCTGCTTTTATTCTTATAAATTGCTTCCATCTGTGTTCCTTGCATCTGTCTTGCTGTTATTTTTCCAGATCCTTGAGTTAAGCATAATTTACTTATTGTCATTTATATAATTTAGAATCTGTAATCTTTAAAACAATGAATTTTCCTCTAAGAACTACTTTAGACATATTCTATAAATTCTAAAAAATTCATTCATATTGTAGCTTAAGTTTTAAAATATAATTTTAGATAGTTACATTTGTAGCTGCTTTTTCTACTAGACCAATCATTACAAGGTTGAGCAGTCTATACAACAGTATATGAACAAAGAATATAATAAATGTGGATAAATAAGTAAATGTGGATCTATTCTGTAGATATATGTGCACAATATATAAGTGTCTGTTCTTTTGGTCATTTGTACAAATTGGTACTTTGTCAACATAGGCCAGAGTGAAAAAAGATGAAAGTTAAATTCTTACAGTTTTTAAGACATGGATGCCCAATTTTAGTTTAAAAAGGTTTACCAGCTCATGTAACTGAAGATTTCAGCTGGTATAGAAGACTTCAGCTTTGGCAGGAATCAAGTATGTAGATGATGTCATCAGTTATCTCTTCTTCTCTCTTCTTACTATCTCTTACTCTGTCTCTCACAGACATTTTAATTTACACCTATGCTTTCCTCTGTGTGTCTTTATTCTCAAGAAGGATCTCCCCACATTGTGGTAAGATGCCCTCCCCCTCACAGATCCAAATTTATGTGCTCATAATTCACAAACCTCAAAGAAAAAGAGATATGTCCTGAGAGGACCAGAGAAAGTCCAGAATGGACTGACTTGGGAATGTGCCCATTCACGATGGCATTTCTGTGGCTAAGGAGATGAAAAACTTGGATTGGCCATCCATCTCCCTGGTCCCTGATGATATCTCCAGCAGAGACGTGGGATATGTCCAATACAAATGAGGATTTAGCAGCATTAGTAAGGAACAGGGAGGGGCTTTCCCAAAGGAATGGATGTTGGTCAGGCACGGAGTTTCTACAAGGGCCAGTCCCACAGAGGACAGCTGGGCAGGGTTCAATAGGTAAGAAGGCACATGTGGACTCTTGAATGGGTCAAAATTTAAAGGCCTTTTAGCACCACATTTAAACTTCAGGCTTCATAGATGTGATACCCTGAAAAAGACACTATATTGTATATAACTTTTCCATTTGGGAATGACTAACTTGAACCTAATCATATGGAAGCATCAGACAAACCGCAAATGAGGAACATTATATTACAAAGGAAAAAAGAAATTGTATTCATCAAAAATGTCAATATCATAAAAGATAAAGAAAGGTTGTGGAAATGTTCCAGATTAAAGGAGACTAAAGAGACATGGCAAATAAAAGCGATCTCTGATTCTTGGTTGGATTCTGTCCTGGAGAGAAAATAAAGCAAGAAAGGACACTATTTGCTCAATTGACAATATTGGAATTCAAATCGTAGATTAGGTAAACATATTGAACCAGTGTTAAATTTAGCAAAGATAACTGTACTGTGGCTATATAAAAACATTTCTATTCCTAGAAACACACATTGTAGTATTTAGGGACAAAGGACCATGCTATATACAACATACTCTAAAATGTTTCAAAAAAGAAAGAAATTGTGTGTGTGTACAAATATTTATTCAAAGTAAATGATAACACAAAAGAGGTAAAATGCTAACAATAGGTGAATCTGAGTAAAGAAAATATAGGCATTCTTTGTACAGTTTTTATCTTGCAATTTTTCTGTAAGTTTGAAATTATTTCTAAATAGATTGTTAAAAAGAAAATATTTGGGCTCATCTTTCTTCAGGCAAAAACAAAGCAATTGAGGTTTTTCAACAAGTTTGTGATTATATAAAAGGTATGTTCTTAAATCTGTTTTGAAAACCCTGTATCTAACATAACCTCATTCCAGAATGAGATTGATTTTATCCTGTTAGGAGAGATATTGCACTATTGTCTTCATTTTCTTACTGATTGAGGGCATTGTAAAGGGAATTTTGAGACAAGGCTTCCTCTTTGCTTATACTTACACGGCCATTTCCCCTGAGACTCCAAAATGTCTTTTGAAGAAAGCTAATGCTGGTTTCACTATGGAAGACAGATTGGGAGGGAGACAACCTACGCTTGGGAAGGATAATTAGGGGGGCTATTGGAATAGTTCAGCCAGGAAATAATGAGGGAAAGAAAAGATGTATTTGAGAGACATTTCAAGGGAAAGTTCTCTGGACTTGTTATCTAATTGAACATGGGGAACAACTTTCCCTGGGAATTTCGGGAGAGGAAGTGGATGTGTTAGTTTGCAGGCTGCTGGAATGTGATATGCCAGAACTGGAACTGTTTTTAAAAAGGGGAATTTAATAAGTTATTAGTTTACCATTCTAAGCCTATAAAGATGTCCAAACTAAGGCATCCATGGAGATACCTTCATTCAAGGAAAGCCCACGGGTCAAGGACACCTCTGTCAGCTGGGAAGTCATGTGGCTGACATCTGCTGGTCCCTTGCTCCTGGACTCCATTGCTTTCAGCCTCTGTTCCTGCAAAGGCTCCTCACTTTGCATCTCTAAGGCTGGCTTTCATCTCATGGCTTGTCTTGGTTCTCTCCAGGTTCTGGCTTGCTTAACATCTTATGGCAATGTTTGCTGAGCTCCATGCAACAACAAACATCTGTGTCTCTGTTCTCCAAGTGTCAACATCTGTGCCAGCTCTGCTCTGAAGTTGTTGTCATCTCTCTCTCTGTTGGCTCTGAGGCTTCACTCATTCCTGTCAGCTCTGATGTTTCTCTCCAAAATCTTTTCCTTTTTAAAGGATTCCAGTAAATTAATCCTGGAATGGGTGGAGTCACATCTCCATCTAATCAAAGGTCACCTCCACAATTGGGTGCATCACATCTCTGTGGAGATAATCTAATCAGAAATTTCCAACCCATAGTGTTGAATCAGGATTAAAAGAAATGGCTGCCCTCACAATTTTAGGTCAGGATTAAAACATGGCTTATCTGGGGTACATAATAGATTCAAACCAGCACAGTTGAACAAGCCAAGCGTTCTACTTTGGAAACTTGAGTGCATGATAATGCAGTTAAATGAAATGAAATATTGATAGAGAAGACAGTGGATGGGGTTTTGAAGCAGCAGGAAAGAGAATGAGATTGTTCTGGTGGTGTTGGTTCTATGGAATTTCCAATCGCAAATATTTAGTAGGAAATTGGAATGATAGGTATGGCATTCAGAAGAAGAGTTAAATCTCCCTAGGAAGTTTGGGATCGTTAGGTTATATGTGGTCATTAAAGCCTTGGGAATGGTTGGGATTACTCAGGAAAAGCAGGGAGATTTGAAAAAAAAAAAGGAGCACCAATTTAGGATGCAGGATACACTTTTTTTCATGGATTACCCAAGAACTACCTGTAACTATAAATTATTTGCCACAATTGAAATCTATATTATGAAACCAAGTGGGAGAAAGTTGAATGAAGTCGTAGTTTGCTTATTATAGTGGGAGTAAACCAGAAACAGTGTAAAGATTCAGAAATTTCATTAGTTGACAAATCCAGATGGAAGGGGGATGGGTGAGCCTAAATGCCAGGGGAAATACAGAAATATAGAAATATTAGACACTTGGACTTTAGAAAGAATACAAGATTTGGGTTATTCAATAATTGATGTTTATCATCCTCTCCAGAAATTTCCAGGGAGAAGACTTAGGCTTCCTGGATGCATTCCTAGACTTGAAAATGATTTATAGAAGACAGGTTTTTAAAGCAGTGGTTTCTGCCTTTCTGACAAATAGTGTTTACATGCTTGACAGATTTCCATCAATAAGGATTGCTGGGTGGGCAAGACAAGGCTCCCTCAGATGGAAAGGATGAAAATCCAACTTGAACTGGCTTAAATTACAAAAGGAATTTATTGGCTCACAGATCTAACAACCGTGGATTATATAATGTAATGTTTAATCTTGTAGGCCCTGCAGGCAGACTTCCTGGGTTAGAATCCTTGCTTTAATTAACTTACCCAAATAGTTTCCTCATGATAAAGCAGAAATAATTATATTACCTACATAATAGGGCTGCAGTGAGGGTTGATTGAGTTAATATAAGTAAATTTCTTAAAATAATGTCTGGCATACCATAATTATTCAATAAATGTTAGTTAACTTTATCTTGGGAGAACTGGTTTCAGGCATGGCTGGATCCTGGTGCTCAGGTAATGTCTATGGAATCTGCCTCACTCCTTTTTCTTTGATATCTGATTGCCTGTTGACTTTTATTGTTAGTCAAGCTCTTCCCTGGAGAAAGGTGACCACCAGAAACTATAGGTTCTCATGCTGCCATTTTAGCAATGTCAACAGAAGATTGTGTTTTTTGCCTAATATTTCCAGCAAAAGTTCCAAGGCTGACTTTCATTGGAATAACTGAACTAGAAATTATGGATTGTTTCCCCCTTCTGCAGTCATGGACTTGTGCTTGTTTCAGTGTCCTTCACACTGAAGTTGCTTATAACATGATAACTTGGAGTGGAACTGGGGAGAGGAGTTACCTGGCAGTGCAGGGTGGGGAAAGTCGACTTTCAGCCAATACCACTGAATTTAGCTCCATGCAATGCGCCCATCCCTTTCATCATGCATGGTGCCCCCAAGCCCTAGATGCTCCATGTTTCATGGAACAAATATGCTAGCTTCTCCTTCTGAGCCACCACTTCAGGTGCTGAGTCAGCTTTTCCATCTGCCAAATTGGTTTCCTCTTTCCCTGGTCTCCTCTCCAGTTCTCTTTGCCCTTGTATATTTGTACCTTTTCAAATGTATTTACTGTCATTTCTGTGGTCTCTCTGAGGAGAAGGAAATGCATTCATATGTTCACTCTACTTTGTAATCGTAAGTCCCTACAGAATGTTTTCTTAAGGCAACAGTTCTTGCCATCTTGATAAATAATATTCTCAGATATAAGATAACAGGAAATACTATGGATTGTGTGCACTTCTCAGAGCACCTCTTTGGCACCTCTTTGGCTACCATTGATCTGTAGCACATGAGAGCCGTACTTTAATTGCAGCTGTCAAAGAAACAGGTTATTGCGTCCTTTTTTTATAAAGAGTCCGAGGTAAGGACAGAATTTGGTCGAGACATCTACCTGGGCTGAGACTATGTGTTCATCAAAGGACAATTCTATTGTAGAGTGAAAAACCACCTCCAGGAATGTTCTACGAAGTTAGAATAGGCTGAGACTAAGGATCCGTAGTTTTGGGAAGCAGGTTTTATTTTCTATGGCCATAGGTCTCAGCCGAGTAGCCTCTGAAAGTCTGAGCCCGGAACAAAAGGCAACCTTAGCTTTTATAGACTGTATGACATGTTAAAGACAAGGTAAACAATTGGCTGATTTAAGTTGAAAATGGCCTAAAGCTGAACCGTTGAGGGGCCCCCACCCCAGGAATGTCTTATCTTGCCTACATGCATCTTCACCAGTTCCTGAAGGCTAGGGGTGGGGGTTTCTATCCCAGGAATGTGTCTTATCTTGCTTGCCTGCAGTTTTACCCCTTCCTGAAGATCAGGAGAGGGGGTTTGGGGATTTTTCACAGAAAGCACAGCTGAACCAGAAAGAAGGGGAGGCCTGCCTGCTACACTATCAGTCAGGAATAAAGGTAGAAGAGCCCTCAAATGAAGGCTATGGAAAAATGCACCACAAGAAGCAGACACTTAAATTCTGTGGGCATTTCTAGAAGCATGCATTTTATGAGACACATAATGGTCAGTGTTTCAATGTTACACACATATCATAATATTCCTCTACATGCCGAGCCAGCAGGGTGGGAGATCTTTAAAGAAATAATTTTGGTAAAATGCAGTGGCTGCCATAATGGTAGGATGTGCAATATGCAACGTAGCCCATAGTGCCTTATGCAGAATAAAGAAAAAAAAATTTGAAATCATTTGGTGATTATGTTTCTTCAGACTCCTTAGTCAGTTGTTTACACCCAAACTAGAAGGATATCTCTGTCTTTTGTTTGTTTTTTGTTTTGTTTTGTTTTTCCTCCATAAGCGTTAATGGCTAATGCTCAAAGTGAACCCATTTTTATTATAATGCCTGTGGTTTTTGTATTTGTTGTTGTTGTTTAATATCCCAGTTCATCTTCCCATTTAATATCCTTTCTCCCAAGCATAAAATTTCCTTTCTATGCTGAAATAACATCTTCAAGAAAAAGGATTCCCACATAAGGGCTAAAAGCAAAGATTATGTTAAGATAAATGCAAAGCTCTACTTTCTGCAGTAGAAGCTAGTGCTCAGGACAGTTTGGGAAAAATCAATGAAAAAGTTGTAAAAAGTGAAATTTCTTAATAATACAGCTTATCCTGAAAACTAAGGTGACTTTGTTTTTACTCAATAATATAATGAGGTTCATTTTGAGTGATACTGGATTTAATGGCTAAATCAATACGTGTATTTAGCATTGGGCTTTATTTCCCCATTAAGTGACAGAAGATAAGCAGCCTTAGAGTGTGTTAATTGGTTTGTGTTTAGCATTTACGCTAATCTGCAGTAGCAGAGGTGCCCTGGGCCACTTCAGGCCTCTTAATGGGGTTTATCTAAACCGAGCTTTGTTTGCATTATTGACTGGAGTTGAATTGCACCAGTTCCTTATACAGGTGAACATTAGGCTGGATTTGCAAGTTTAACTCAAGACCATCAGCATTAGTAAGAATTAGCTCAGGTCTGCAAAAGGGTAGGCAATGCTGTTAACTGGCAAATAGCTATGAGGGGGTGATGAAGCTTGGGGGAGACTTAAGTGGGTAAAGAAACTATTCAACCAGAAATCAGGGCTGGAGGGACCACAGGTTAAACTAGCATTTTTCAGTCATTTGGGGCTGGACAGTTCTTTGTTGGGGGAGAAAGGGGTTGTCCCTTATGACTTCTCTGTGCCTCAGTTTCCTTATCAGTTGGTTTGTGTAGCCTCTGAGGACCTCTGCAAAATGGGAACACGAACATCTACATTTTAGGCAAGTTAGGGCATTTAATGGGACAATATCTGGAAGAGCCCTGGCACCCAATATACATTGCTGCCCTGTCCCATTCTTTCTAATACCCCCAGGGTTCTGCTCACAAGACATGCAGACTCAAAAGGCCATTTCCTCCTTTTCTAATTTGCGAGTTTCAGGCAATGAAGGCAGGATAGCCATCAGATTACATGTCCTTCGGGGATGTTGGGAAACATCAAAGAGGTTGCTTCACCACAGCATTGCTTTTCTTTTCTTCCCTCCAAGGACATGAACTTCAAAGGCCTAAGACATTAGTGTGGCCACTGTTGCAAAAACAACAGGGAAGATGTGAAATAGGATAAGCTGAGTTCACCCCTGCTCCAAGGAACAGATAGAGAAGGGACAGGAAAATGGCCTGGAGAGCAATTCCAGGGTGCAAGTGACCAGGGCGGGTCTTCTACACCCCAGAGCAAGAGCCTGGATGAAAAAGCTGATGAAGTGAGACACAGAGAACTGAAGACCATCCAGCTAGTGCAAAGAGCCTACTGTGCCTCTTTCCAAACAGAGGCCCAGAGTCCTTAGGAGTGCACGGACAGGGAGGTGGGGACTAGGAAGTAAGCTAAACTGTGCTCCTTAAATATGCCACACCCAATTATGCCATCCCCCAAACTGTGGCCCGCACTTCAGACACCACTGTGACTCATGATCCATCCCCCATGTCCCACACTCTCCGGTCCTCCAGGGATCTATGCATCCCCACCCCTCCCCCCTCCCTCCACATGTGCGTACCTCACCCCAACCCCAACCAGGACCTGTGCACTCACGCCTCTCCCTTCCTACTACCCACCCTTGCAGTCAGTCACTCACCTGTACATCCAAGCCACAACCCACCTGTTCCATGCACACATGCACCCCACCCTGGCCTCCCAGCACCCTGATCTCTGGAAACATGCATACCTGGATTCCACCTGCCCCAGCATCCATGCACCTGCTTCTGCCCCTTGACCCAGATACCCCACCCCACACATGTGTGCCCCACCCTGCCTCCAGGGCTCACCTGTGCATCCATGCTACCTACCCCCCCACGCACGTGCACACTCCCACGTCAGCCACCCACACCTGCACTTGCAAGCATGCACACCTGTGCCCCACGTGCACCTGTGCACCTGTGTCCTGTTCCCATGCACATGTGCATCCATGGCCCTGCTGCTGCTCCCCGGTCCCCCAACCCTGCGCAAGCGCACACTCACATCCCACCCCCGAGCCCAGGTCCCATGCCCCTGCACCCTGACCTTCATGCTCCAAGCCCCATGACCCTCACGTTCCACAAGTGTGCCCACAACCTGCCCACACACCCGCACCTGTGCACCTATACAGCCCCCTCACAATCCACCTCCTGCCTCTGTGTCCTTCGCACCACACCTGCCCCTGTGCTCCAGAAACTGCTAGAACTAAACCCTACCACCACGGTCCACGTGTCACCCCCCATCACAACCACATGACCAGTACTCCATACTCCCAGACACCAGCTTAGCACCCCTACCCCATACCATCCGTGAGCTGCAATACACTGCACTGCTGTGCTCCACCCCATGCCCTGCGTCCTGCCACATGTCTGTCACTTAAGACTACTGAAGGAAATCTACTTCCAAAGTAACCCTATCAAGATAATTACATGCCTCGAAGGCGACAGATAATCATAAAGCATATGAAGATGCAGACAGATATAGCAAAGCCTAATGACAAATTAAGACACCAGAGGAGACATAGACTTTGAAACTAATCCAAGATGTTTATACAACTCTACTAAATAAAATCAATGGGTTGGCTAATGACATAAACAGATCGAGAAGACACTAGAAGACCGTAAAGAAGAATTTGAAAGAATAAATAGAAAAATAACAGTTATCACAGAGATGAAAGATACTGTAGACCAAGTCAAAAATATACTAGAGACAGACAACAGCACTTTTGAAGAGGCAAAAGAAAGAATAAGTGAACTAGAGGACAAGACATTTGATTTTGAATGCACAGAAGAACAAATGGCAAAAAAGATGGAACAATTTGAATCGGATCTCAGGGAAATGATGGACAATACGAATTGCACAAATACAAGAATCATCAGTGTCCCAGAAGGAGAAGAGAAGGGTAAAGGGCTAGGAAGATTAGTTGAGGAGATAACGGGAGAAAATCTCCCAGCCTTTATAAAAGACATAGATATGCAAATCAAAGAAGCCCAATGAATCCTAAATAGAATAAATCCAAGTAGGCCTACTTCAAGATGCATACTAATCGGTCTGTCAAATGTTTAAGGGAAGCAGAAAATCCTGAAAACAACATGAGAAAAATGATTACTACATACAAGAGAAACCACATAAGACTGAGTTTGGACTACTCAGTTGGGACCATAGAGGTGAGAAGGCAGTGGTATGATATATTTAAGATACTGAAAGAGAAAGATTTCAGCCAAGAATTCTGTAACCAGCCAAACTGTCCTTCAAAAGTGAGGGAGAGATTAAAATTTTCACAGACAGGCAAATGCTCAGAGAATTTGTCAACTAGAAACAAGCCCTACAGGACATACTAAAGAGAGTTCTGTTAGGTGAGGAAAAAGTCAGGAAAGGTAGGTGTAGAGGCGGGCACAGAATTGTAGAGTACCAGTAAGGGTAACTTAAAAGATAAGAAAAGAAAAAGAGAAAAGAATATATATATTCTTTTGATATATATATGATCAAAAAAAAAAAATCCAAAGGATAAGATGGTAGATTCAAGAAATGCATTTACAACAGTAACTTTGAATGTTAACAAACTAAACTCAGAAATTAAACGATACAGATTGGCAGAATGAATTAAGAACTATGATCCAGCTATGTGCTGCTTGCAAAAGACTTATCTTAGAACCAAGGATATAAACAAATTGAAAGTAAAAAGATGGAAAAAGATGTTCCATGCAAGCTGAAACTAAAAGAAAGCTGGAGTAGCTATACTAATATCAGAAAGAAAAAAAAAACTTTTAATGAAAATATATCATAAAAGACAAAGAAAGACACTACATATTAATAAAGGGACAATTTACCAAGAAGAAATAACAACCATAAATGTTTATGCTCCCAATTAAGGAGCTCCAAAGTACATAAAGCAAACATTGACAAAATTGAAGGGAACAGTAGATGATTCGACAATATTAGTAGGTGACTTCAATATACCACTGTCCTCTATAGATAGAATAACCAGACAGAGGATCAACAAGGAAATAGAGAACGTAAACAGTTTGATAAATGAATTAGACCTAACAGACATATATAGATTATTATACTCCAAAACACCAGGATATACATTCTTCTCATACTCATGGAATGTTTCCAGGATAGATCATATGCTGGGGCACAAAACAGGTCTTTATGAATTTTTAAAGACTGAAATTATTCAAAGCCCTTTCTCTGATCAGAATGGAATGAAACTGGAAATCAATAACCACCAAAGAACCAAGTTTCACAAATATGTGGAGATTCTGTAATGCACTCTTAAGCCACCAGTGGGTCAAAGAAAAAATTGTTAGAGAAAATGGTAACTATCTGGAGATGAATGAAAATGAGAGTACAACATATCAGAAATTATGAGATGTGGCAAAGGCAATGCTGAGAGGGAAATTCATTGCACTAAATGCCTATAGTAAGAAAGAAGAAAGAGCAAAAATCGAGGATTTACCTGCAACAAACTAACCCCAAAGCAAATAGAAGAAGACAATAACAAAAATTAAAGCAGAACTAAATAAATTGGAGAACAAAAGAACAATAGAATTAATAAAACCAAAAGTTGTTTCTTTGAGAAAATCAATAAAATTGATGGACCCCTAGCTAGTCTGACAAAGAAAGAACCAGAGAGAATGCAAATAAACAAAATCAGAAATGAGAGGGGGGTCATTGCCAAGGTCTCTGAAGAAATAAAAAAATCATAAGAAGGTACTATGAACAACTTATATTCCAACAAACTAGACAACTTAGATGAAATGGACAAATTCCTAGAAACACACAAACAAGCTACACTGACTGGAGAATTAGCAGATCTCAATAAGCCAATCACAAGAAAAGAGATTCAATCAGTCATCAAAAATCTTCCTGCAAAGAAAAGCCCAGGGCAAGATGCCTTCACTGGGGAATTTTATCAAAGATTCCAAAAAGAACTAACACCAATTCTGCTCAAACTTTTGAGGAGAAAAAGGAACATTGCCTAACTCATTTTATGAATCTAACATCATTCTTATACCAAAACCAGACAAAGACGTTATAAGAAAGGAAAACTATAGGCCAATCCTCCTAAGGAATATAGATGTGAAAATTCTCAACAAAATAGTAGCAAATCGAATCCAGTGATACGTTAAAAGAATTATAGACCATGACCAAGTGGGATTTAAACCAGAAATGCAAGGGTGATTCAATGCAAGAAAATCTGTTAATGTAATACAGCACATTAACAAATTGAAAGGGAAAAATCACATGATCATTTCCATTGATGCTGAAAAGGCATTTGACAAAATCCAACATCTTTTTCTGATAAAAACACTTCAAAAAGTAGGAATCAAAGGTAACTTCCTCAATATGATAAAGGGTATATATATATATATATATATATAAAACCCATAGCAGTACTGTACTCAATGTTGAGGGACTGAAATCCTTCCCTCTAAGTTCAGGAACAAGACAAGGATGCCCTCTGTCACCGCTACTATTAAACATTGTACCAGAAGTTCTAGGTAGAGCAATCAGACAGGAAAAAGAAATAAAAGACATCCAGACAGTAGGGGAAGAAATAAAACGTTCATCATTTGCAGATGACATGATACTGTACTTGGAAAATCCTAAGACATCTATAACAAAGCTTCTTGAGCTAATAATCAAATTCAGCAAAGTGGTGAGATATAAGATTAAGTGCAAAAATCACTAATATTTCTATAAACAAGCCATGACCTAACTGAGGAGTCAATTAAGGGAAAAATTCCATTGGAAATAGCAACTAAGAGAATCAAATATCTAGAGATAAACTTAACTAGGGATGTAACGGACCTGTACACAGAAGACTACATAACACTGCTGAAAGAAATAAAAGAACATCTAAATAGACAGAAAGGAATTCCCTGTTCATGGTTACGAAGGTTAAATGTAGTTAAGATGCCAATCTACAGATTCAACAATCAAAATTGCAACAAACTACTTTGAAGACTTGGAAAAGCTAGTTACCAAATTCATTTGAAAGGGAAAGAGACCTCAAATAGCTAAAAATGTCCTTTAAAAAGGAGGACAAAGTGAGAGGATTAACACTTCCTGATTTCAAAGCTTGTTATAAAGCCATAGCGGTCAAAACAGTATGGTACTGGCCAATGGAATCAAATTAAATGCATGGAGATAGACCACCAAGTCCATGGTCAACTGACCTTTGATAAGTCCCTGAAATCCACTGAACTGCGACAAAATAGTCTTTTCAATAAATGGGCATGGGAGAACTGGATATAAAGAGAGAAAAGAATGAAAGAGGACCTTTATCTTACACCCTATAAAAAAATTAACTCAAAGTGTATCAAAGACCTAATTATAAGAACCAGTGCCATAAAATTCCTAGAAGAAAATATAGGGAAACATCTCCAAGATCTAGCAATAAGAGGGGGCTTCCTGAACTTTACACCCAAAGGAAAAACAATGAAAGAAAATATAGAGAAATCGAACACCTCAAGATCAAATGCTTTTGTGCCTCAATAAACATTGTCTAAAAGGTGATGAGGCAGCTAACTCTATGATGGGAGGAAAAGATTTGGATATCACATATCGGATAAAGGTTTAATATCCTGTATCCATAAAGAAATCATCCAATGCAACAACAAAAGAACAAACAACCCAGTTATAAAATGGGCTAAAGATATGAATAGGCATATTTCTGAAGATCCAGTACAGATGGCTAAAAAGCATATGAAGAGGGCGGGCCACGGTGGCTCAGCAGGCAAGAATGCTTGCCTGCCATGCCAGAGGACCCGGGTTCGATTCCCGGTGCCTGCCCATGTAAAAAAAAAAAAAAAAAAAAAAAAAAAAGCATATGAAGAGATGCTCATTTTCATTAGCTATAAGGGAAATGCAGATCAAAACTATAATGAGATACTACCTAATACCTATAAGAATGGCTGCTATTAAACAAAAAGAAACCTACAAATGCTGGAGAGGTTGTGGAGAAATTGGAATACTTATGCACTTCTGGTGGGAATGTATAATGGTATAGCTGCTATGGAAGTCTGGTGGTTCCTTAGAAAACTAAATACCGAGTTGCCCTAAGACCCAGCAATAACACTACATGGAATATACCTAGAAGAGCTGAAAACAGTGACTCAAAGACAAGCAAACAAACAAAACAGGAATTCAATACATGTAGCCACAGATGCGGATTCAGTTGTTATCTGTGAAACGTCTACTAGGTTCTAGTCACCATCAGGGTCTTAAGTCATTTTGTATGCAAGTTCAAGTAACATTCTGTAAATGTTCCTTGAATGAATCAATGAATGAACAGATGAATGATAATTTGGGCTCCCTAAAGGCACAAATGGCAGCACCCATGAATGGAATGTCAGTGGTTCTGTCCTGGAATTGACCAGAGAAATTGGTTAAGTTCCAAACTAGTCTTGGTGTAGCTACAGTGACATTCATTCTGTTCCTTGAACCCATGTGGTCTTGTCATGGGGTCTTTGCAGTGCTGTGACCACTGCCTCAAATGGTCCTTGCTATTCTCCCAAACCCTTTACCTTGTTAAGCTTTTCTTCCTTCTGCTTTCTGCTCAGTCATACATTCCCGTGTAAACTCTCCTCTGCTCACATGATTACATGAGTTTATTTCATGCCATTGTGCTCCGTTCCTTAAATCATTTGCCATTATTGTAAATTTAAATGATACCTTTCTTTGATAAATATTTGTTTTCCTAAATAAACTATGATGTCTTGGAGGTCAAGGACCATATTTAATTTTGCTTATATTATATCATTTGCTCCTAGCATAGCTCTCACACCTACTAGGTGTTCAATAAATAGTTAAGTGAGTGAGTACATGAATGCATGTATGTTTTTGCATCAGTCAGGGTAGACTAGGTTTTGCTGCTGTAACGATCTCCAAATACCAGCGGCTTAATGGAGCAAAGGGGAATTTCTTACTCATGCCACATGTCCATATTGTTTGGCTGGAGCCTTTGCCCCATATCATCCTTACGTAGGTATATAGGCTGATGGAACATCTGCCATCTAGAATGTTGTGTGGACAGTGTAGCCAAGAGAAGGAAAATGGTGAATGGTTCACCAGCTTTAAAAGCTTTCTTCTAGTAGTGACATATTTCATTTCCACTCACATTTCATTAGCTAAAGCATGTCACACATTCTCACCTAACCTCAGTGGGACTAAGAAGTACAATTCTGCTGTTTTTCAGGAGAACTGAAAATGTGACTGAAAACTAGCTCAGCTGTCTCAAGATATACATGAACTCTAACCACTGCCCTTGGAAAATCAGCTCTGAGAAGTCGGTCTTTCATTTTAGCCTAATTTATCCTTGTGACATGTTTTTAGGGAGTCCAGATTAACATTATTTCATTCATTCACTCGTATAATTAACATTTATAGAAGTTGCATTGTGGGTCAGGTCTTGTGCTAATCAGTAAGGATACAAATATAAGTAGAATATGGTCCCTGCCTTCAAGAGGTCTATAAATTAGGGTGGATGGTAGTTTTCAATCTTTTTCTAGTAAGTGGCTTTATAGTTGGAAAAGTATAATTTTTAAGTACATTTTTGTTTGCTAGGGTAGGATATTTAAACTGAGGCTCAACGAAACCTGGGAATATATGGTAATATTCTGTGCATCTATAATTTTTGAGTTCAAGAAACACTAGTGGGATCTGTACATGGAATCTAATAAATACAATGAAATCTGCTATCTTCACAAAGAGGTATTGTGTATAATGCTAAGGAAAGACATGAGAGGAAATAACTAGTTCTGTCTGTGGGAATTCAAAAAGGCCTTCACAAAGGAGGGATGGTTTGAATTGACTATTGAAGAATAAGGCAAAACTGCTGAGATGACTTATTGGAAAGAGTGTATGTTTTGGAGCTGATGGCCTGACTTCTGAGCTGGAATTTGCCACTTAGTAGCTATGTTATAATGAATGTCTCTTAATCTCTCTAAGCCTCAGTTTCCTCTTCTATAAAACAATATATCTTCTCCCCAAGAGTTGCTGTGGGATTACATGAGCAAATGCATGAGAATGCTCAGCGTAATGACCTGCCCCTACCACATTTTCAGCTATTATTACTAGTCTTGGAAGGAAGAATGGATTCAATGGGTAGCAATATGTGCAGTGGCATAAAGGTTAAACAAATCTTGGAATGGTTAGGAAATTAGAAGCAGTTCTGTATTGGTTTCCTGTAGCTAGTGTTACAAATTGCCACATAACTTGATGATTTAAAACAACAGGAATTTATTCTCTCATAGTTCTGGGTGGCCTGAAATCTGAAATCAAGCTGTCATCAGTGCTGTGCTCCCTCCAGAGGCTCTGGGAGAGAATCCTTCCTCACCTCTTTTCTTTTGAGGTAGTTCCCTGGCATTCATTAGCATTCCTTGGTTTGTGGCCATATCAACCCCATCTGCCTTCTTTTCTGTATGTCTCTATGTCTTGTCCTCTTCTGTCTGTCTCTAACTCCCTTAGCCTCTCTCACATGAGGATACATGTGATTGCAATTAGGGCCCACCCGAAAATCCAGGATAGGTTCCTCCTTTCAAGATCCTTAACTTAAACACAATATTCACTCTTTGTCCTCATAAAGTAAGATCCACAGGTTCAGGGAAGATAGGTTGTGGAAATATTTGGGGGGCCACCATTCAGCTCACTGCAAGTTCTGTGTGATTAGACATAGGGATTACAAAACTCAAGTTCCTCTAAGAGTCAGTGGGTAAGATAAATAAATGAAGCCAGATAATAAGGAGTAGTGGGAACTATGGCAAACTGGAGATCCCAAGTCTTATAGGTATTATAATTTAACTGTTTAAAATACATGTGCAGGTTCAATCACACATGACTCACCAGGTGCAAACCACTGGTGAGCCACAGGTGTGTGTGTGTGTGTGTGCATGTCATTGTGTGACTATGCACACGTACATGAAAGGAAATAGAATTGGAATAAAGCCACTGTAGGAATTACAGTAGAAGGGAAGCCAAATACATGCTTTACTAATGTATTAAAAATATTCGAAGGATCAAGAGGTTGATATCTCTGTTATAGAAATGAGGGTATGAATTCTACAAATTCTAGACTTCCATTCCCTGTATTACTCAGGCCAAGATTAATGAAAACCAGGCCAGAGCCAAATAGCCCTTGCAGATTCTGGAAGAGATTGAGAGGGCTTTAAAGTTGGAGAACAGAATGGATTCTCTACTTGAATAATCAATTAATGCCTCTTTAATGATTGTGAAGAAGATATGTACAAATTCAAAATCAATTTCAAGAATTAATCAACCAAAGCAACAGGGCCTTGCTACTCATAGATAAACCAGCAGGATATGGTTTGCCAGAAATCCTCTTTTATCATACAATTTGAAGACCGAGATCTCCTATCCTCTCACAGTATATAGCAAAATGACGCTGCACCTTCCTGTCATATGTGTATATGCTTGAGGATTAGGGAAAGAAGAAATTTATGCAACAGTATCAAAAAAGAATGTAAGTTTTATTCATCATTCAATCAACCAAATCCTCTAACAGAGAGGAAAGATCAAGGGAGAAAAATCAAGATTTGGGCAGCAGAGGATATCCAGTTAGCAAAATTTGTTCTAAGTACAATTGAAGTTTCCTTTTCCTGGTATTTGTATTGTAATTCCACTACTGTAGTTTTTTTGTTTCTCAGACACTAGCAATAATTTGTATACATCCTAACCTCTGCTGACATGTCCCCGTTGGAGAGACAAGCTGAAAACACATAAGACAGTTAAATGGCGTTTCAAGGCTTGAAATCCGTGCATTATAATTTTGCACTTGTCTCTATCCCCACACTCTCATATATATATAGAAACTAGGTCCCACTCTTTATAGTCCCAGTGCCTGTTCAAGGGCCAGTTGGCAGGTGTTTGATAAATGCTTGTTGAGTAAATAAATTTATTAAATAAGAAATTGTCAGTAAAGTGTTTTGAGAGTTCAGATAAAGGAGGGCAGGTCATGAATTGAGCCTCAGTTCTTAGAAATGCAGTGTGGTACAGTAGTTAGGGACAAGATGCTTCAGAGCTGAGTGGCTGATTACTATGCCTGATTTTACCACTGATATGAACTCTGGGCATTTGAGCACTTGACTTAAAACTCAGTGGCTCAGTCTCTTCATCTATAAAAATGAGAAAACAACATGATCTACTTCAGGAGGTTGTTGTGAGGATCAAATAAGTTAATTAATATAAAACTGTAGGATAAGCACACAATTGAGTTCAACCATTATTATTCCTGGATGTTTTTCAGTACCATTCAAAACACACTTATGCAAATTCACTTAATAGTTGCTTAAATTTGCATTTAAAACTCATGGATTTCATGGGCTTTCATTTGAATCTTCCATGCACATGTTTTTCTAGACTTTAAAGATGACAAACTTGTTCCCACCTCAGGGCGTTTGCACAAATTGTCCTTCCTCAGAGAAGCATCTCTCGCTTTCCTATCCAAAACAAACCTGTATATAGAACAGAACCTCTTGACAACCATCCATGGACAGGTAGCCTGAGCAAGAAACAAGACTTATTTGCAATAAGCTACTGATATTTCAGCATTAATTTATCACCTAGGCTTTGTTTTATCATAGGAATCAGTACCAGGAGTAGAGTGATGTCATAACGACAACTTAAAATAGATGGCATTAGATTAGCAGTTGAGGGTGGGGATAAGGGATTTGCTATTAGAGGCTGGTAACCTGGCAATCCATATTATGTGGTGACAACCCTTTAGTAAAACTCTCCTGAATGATAACTTGGTAAGCAGACTATGTGACTAATTCATGGCCCTAGGGAAAGAGTTTGGAAAACAAGACATTAGTAGTTTATGTTGGTTGACGTTGTCTGCATGTGACATGCATTACATGAAAACAATGAGATAGGAGAAAAATGGGCTAGGTTTGGAGTCAGAAATGAAAGCAAATATAGAGAAAATTATTTGCATAATAATAAACCAGGGGATATACAGATCTGGCAAGACTTGAAAAGTTTTTATGGCAATGCTCTAACCAGGCAACGCTTTCGGTCTGAAAGTTGTTGCAAAATAAAAATTCCCCTATATCAGGAAGACACTTCTCCAATACCATTCATTAATACCTTCATAGAGTTTGTCTGGAATCAGTATTATGAAATCTTCAAGTTGGAAAGAGTGTTCAGTGACTAAAATTAGGAAATGGGTCTTATGGTATTTAGATATGAAGAGCTGAAGGAAGCAGGAGCCTGGAAAAAAAGTGATTGGAAGGAAAGGCAGATCCTGAGGATGGTACCAGTGGGATATTTGGGACAGCCAGGTTTATGATGAGAAGACTGAAAAGGGCAGAGAGGAAGCTCTGACATGAATTTTCAGGAGTCAGGTAACAGCAACAGGATTCTAGAATCTGTTTCCTAGGGTAAGATTGTAGGTGAGTTAGATATCTAGGTCAAAAAGGAAAACCAGCAGGGCCCTTTGCACACATCTCCATTACAAAGCTTATCCCATTGCATTCCATTTTTATGTTCACTTGTTATTCGACCTAATCTGGATGCTACTTGAGAGCAAGGGCTAGTGTCTTTTTTTTTATCTCTGTCGCACAGGACCTAACACAGCACAATTGAACTATATTAAGATTTCACAGATGAATCACTAATGAATGAAGTGGGTGAAATAAAGTATGAATTGAGCAAGGCACAGATCCAGGGACCAGGATTTCTATTTTGGTCAACCAGACAGGGATTTTGGGAAGATAGAACTAATGGTAAGTTAGTTAGAACTAACGGTAAGAAACCAGGAGACTGGCTATGGGAAGTCAAGGGACTGATTGTTCCTTGATGACTTTTGTTTATTCAGTCATTCAGCAAATCCTTTCTGAGCACTTACTATGTTCCAGGCATGTTGCTTTCTCCTCTGGGGATATCCCAGTGTGCAAAAGAGCCACAGTGGTTGTTCTCAATGTGCTTACAGCTGCTAATACTTTATTTTATGCAGAAGGAACCTAAATCCCAGAAAGGCCACATAATTTATCTGGGGTAATATAGCCAGATATTGACAAAGTCAAAAAAGCGCACAAAATACTGACCTTTTACCCTCCTTTTAAGTATTAAATACTACACCAAAGACCACAAACCAATGACCCAAGAGCCCTCACAGACAATGAGTTTGGCTCACAGAGTATTTTGAAAGTTGTGAAAATGCAAACACCAACTTTACTACCCTGTCTTGAAAATCAGATACTGTGCCATGCTTCCTCACGGCAAAAACACGCTAGAGCTAAGGTGGAAACAGTCATTTCCTTTCACTACAATTCATACCACTCCCCAGACCTTGCAACTGGCACTTCTGTTACCTGCCTGGCTGCTGTAGAGTCATGTGATTTTACAACCCCTGCCCTATACCGTTACCTTTAATTTTCTCTTCTTTATGCTAATGATTCTTCCCACTCTAATAAAAAGGTGGAAAATACCACTTCCCATCCTGCAAGTGGATGATGCCAGCCACTCAGATTTTCTGTCCCACCTTCTACCCTCCAACTGGCTCCTCAATCCTTATTTCCAACCAAAGGCACACAATTGTCCAGCAGATCCTGCAGTGTTCACATAATCCTCCACCTCCACATGCCAAGAAGCAGCATTAGCTTAAAGAAAAGGGCACCATCATTTAGTATTTTTATATCCTAATCATTCTGGTCTCTCAGTTCATTTATTATGTATGCAAAAATGGTAATATGCTGGTATTTTAATGCTCTTAAGCATACAATATTCTTATTAATCCAAGTGTCTTTTTTTCATCTGTAATTGAATGGTTTACTTTATTCTTGCTTTATGGTAACGACTCTGCATTTCCATTTTTCTATAGGGTGCCTAATTTTAACAGGAGGGCAATCAGAATCAGGAGGGCTGGTTGCACTAATTGCTTTCATTATAAGAGCAGCTAGCATTCTTGAAACAGTGATATATATTCTCTGGGACTAGAGCAAAAACACGTGGGGAGGGTCGAAGGGACCCTCATGCTCCCAGGGAACCAGAATGCCACTTCTTATTGAAACAGATCCTGGCTTTGCAAACTGTCACCTCTCCCTCAGTGGAGACAGTTTGAACATTAACATGGATCGAGGGCTATTTATATCAGTTTGTACATTTAATCAGTTTTTTTGCAGTTTTCAGCGAGATGTGAACTCTATCCCTGTCGAAGGCATTTGCTTCAAATCAGCTGAGACAGAGAATAATCAAGATTTATGATTCTCATTCTGACTTCCATCACACAGTCACTACAATTGCTACTCACCAGCTGCCTCCCCCACCCCACCCCAGCCTGACTGACACCCACTTCACTTTCTCTCCAGCAATGATTTAATGTCCATCTTGAAAACTGTCAAAACACTTCTGGTGCAACAGATAACAGCTGTGTGGTTACTATGCTCCCTTCTCTACCTTATCCCTGCCCAGCGTCAAACTCCCAGCAATCTTATCTTCCAAAGGCTATGAGTACCTAAGACCTAAGATGTGGGGAACTTCTGAGAAAGGGTGTCAAGCCCAGAAAACGTAGTGGAAGTCACCTTTGATAGTTGGGGACAGAATCAAAGAGTTGACTTGATTCAAATAGGGAAATTGTTATCTCGTTTGTGCTTAGCTGGGTGGAGAATAAACATGCAGACAGGAGAAGATCTAGGGACAAAACCTTGCTTCTATTTAAAGAATTTTTTACTTTATGGTGCACCAGGAATTACAGGTACACTAGGAGTCTTTGGCATCCTCTGATGGGTCTCCTCTACACAAGTAAGACAATATCTTAAGACAGAGGGAAAGCTCACTCTTACTATTCCAACAGCCACATCAAGGATGGTCAGAAAGGTAAGGCTGTAGAAACCCAGGTCTGAGGCTTTGCATTTCTAAGGAACTTGGTCATGGATCAGAAATCACCCAGAGTGTGTGTTAAACAGATTGTTGGGCCCAACCCCAGAGTTCTCTTGCAGTAGGTCTGGGTGGGGCAGTCATCAAGCTCCCAGGATACAGATGCTGCTGCTGTGGGGCTCAACTTTGAGAAACCCTGGGGTTAATAGCTTTGGTTCTCAAAGTGTGTTCCAAGCACCAGCAACTTCAGCATCACCTCGGAGGTTGTCAGAAATGAAGACTCTCAAGCCCCATCCCAGACCTTCTGAACCAGGGTCTGCATTTCACTAGATCTTCAGGTGATTTATGTGCATATTAAAGCATGAGGAGCTCTTGCTAAGAATGCAACTTGGGAGCCACACTGCACAGGTTCAAACCCAAAGTCTGTACTTACTAGTTGTGTAACCTTTGGCCAATTACTTAACCTCAGTTTTCACATCTGCAAAGTGGGGGTGGTGATGATGGTCTTTACCTTATAAAGGTATAAACATGATAGTATGTGTAAAGAATTTGCAGCAGTGCCTGGCAGATTGTAAGCATTCATTAAATGTGATTATTAATATTTATCTGAATGCTTGGACCTTTAAAATACCATCCTTTTAATACATTACAACAACTTTTAATGTGTGTCTCAGGTAAGGACTTTATAAGGTATATGAATCCTGAGAACATTGTAAACTCACACATTTGTAAATTTAACTTCAGCAGAGTTGGACAACTGACAGCCCAGGGACCAAATTTGTCTGGAAAATTTCTTTATTCTATATGGTGATTTAAAAAAAAATGGAATTAGCCACCAACTTTTAAATATGGGAAGATGTTACATACATATCTGGATTTTCAGCTTCATTAGGAAAGTTTGAAGATCCAGCCACGCCTGTCCTATATTACTACCAAGCAGTACAAGCTGAAGCTGAGTAGCGGCCTTCATCATTAGATGGGGTAGTGTCTTAGCTTGCCATGTCTGCTGTAACAAAGACCACAGACTGGTTGGCTTAAACAATAGGAATTTATTGCCTACTACAAAATCTAGGTATCAGCAGGGCCATGTTTCCTCAGAGTGGTGGCTTACTAGCAATCTATTACTCATTCACTTTTTTCTGACATGGGACCATCTGTCTCTTTTTGTGTCCTACTACTCCTCTGCTTATAAGGACTCCAGTAATATTGGATTAAAGCCCACCCTGGTGCCGTTTGGCCTCATCTTAATAGGATTTCAAAGAGCCTATTGAGTTTCCATCCACAGGACTTAGGGTTAGGATTTTAACATGGTGGGGGCGGGGAGCAATGGTATGACTAAATCTATAAGAGGTGGGGTGAGCATTCTTTCCACGTCACCTCTGCCCTACTGCTCCCTATTGTCAGCCCATTTGACTCATGCCCATTACCTGTCCAGCCCTTACTGACATTTGACTTAGCAATTCCTACACCATATTGTTACTCCCAAATGACATAAAGTGGCCTTCAGGAGAGTTAAGGTGTCTGTGATAGAGAACAAAGGAACTCTGAGGCTTTATCTGGGGATGGTCCTCAGTGCACCAGCCTCACTCATTAACCATGTTGCACTCCCTCCCTAAAAAGATAACCTCTAATCACATCCATCTAACTTCTCTTCTCAGGAAAATAATAAATACTCCTTCAGGGGTGAATTTTGTTTGCAACCAAGAAACCAATATTAGTGGTATCTACTGTCTTACTCTTTGTTTGCTATTACTAGAGTACTAAGACTGAAATTTGGGGAAGGGGACATAATCCTACACCTCTAATTCAGAGGTTGCAAACATTTTTTGTAAAGGGAGATACAAAATATTTTAGGCTTTGCAGGCCAAGAGGATACCTGCTCTACCAGTGTAACATAGAAGCTGTCATAGACTATACATACACAAGTGAGCGTGGCTGAATTTGGGGGCTGCACAGCACAGGTGTCAGGGCAGATCTGGCCCAAGGGCAAGAGTTTGCTGATTATGTACCAAGTCAATAAGAAGGTCCATTTTAACATAGATTCTATGAAAACAGAATTGTAGTAACTTCAGTACAAAAGCCATTTGTATATGTTGCTTTTCCTTACTTCAGTTTATTTCTGAAGCATTTTCCCATATTTTTAAAATACCTTAATGATTTCCATTGTTAATGGATGCAGATTATGTCATTTGTGCCACTTACTTCCTCTTAAAGATTGTTTATATTCATGGGTCAGAGGTGTGTGCACATATAAATATACATTTTTTTTTTTTTGCCCCAAACATTGCCATTGACACAGCTACTCTGGAGGGTATTTAAATGGACAGAAGGACAGAATGAAAACCTGTGTGACTGTCTTGAAAACCAAATATGCATAAAAAGGAGCTCTCTTAGCCAGTTCTTATTCCTGACATTTTAGTTGATATAGCACAGTGATGTAGAATGAATGTGAGGTCTGCAGCTGGGCATGCATGAGTTTCTCACCTGGCCTTGTCATATCTCAGTGTCTTCATCTGAAAATGCTTTCCCCGCAAAGGTATTCTCAGTATTACAAACAATGAATATAAAACACATAGCCCAGTGCTTGGTATACAGAAGGTGTCTGTGTTCTGGTAATTATAATAAGCCATTAGTTGGTGTTATATCATGGCCCCAGTTTACTAATCCATTGGAGTCTTATCTAGGCAGAGTACCCTAGAACTATTTTATCTGTGTGTTTGTTTTTAATAAGTCTTGCTTCACATAGTGCTTCATGGTTAACAAAGCACTTTCACTACTTCTTTAAAATCTTCACATAGTGCCCAGTTTTAGCAAAGTTGATAAACATGATCCAGTACAGCCATGAGACAAATGCAGCATCCCAAAAGCCAGATTATCTAAGTGATCTGCTTATGGGCACATGCCAGTCTAGGAGCTTGTTCAAGGGGTTGTGTCTTTCATCTGTGGGTCTCTCTCTCCCATTCCATTTGTAGTGAAGCTACTGATGGATAAGGCTTCAATTTTATTTTAATTTTTTTTACTTAATTCCATCATTTGTGGGTAATTCCATCCAAACCATGTGGGTAAATGTTTCCTCTTTTGTAGATTTGCAGGAAAAAAAAGTATACTCATAAGGCATCTCTGACTTAAGATGTATTCATTTTTAACATCTTTTGTTAAGATACCACTCTAGTTCCTCCTTAAGTTGAGAGCAAAGACCAAGTTTCTGATTTTAAAGACTGATGTACTAGAGCTTACTCATAAAGAATGCTTTTGGGCTGCAAGTAACAGAAAACTATGATTCCATTTGCTTAGACAACAAGAACAGTTTATAATTTCATATAAGAAGTTCCGAATGTTAAATGGCTCTAAGTTTGGATAAATCAGCAGCTAAATGTCATTTCCTCATAGTCACAAAGTGGCTGCAGCAGTATTAGGTGTCACATCACATCCAGAATCAACTCTGCCCAGAAGAACAAGATCATGAAAAATGAGAGCAGAACAAGAAATGAACAAGTTCTTCCTAGTTCACTTTTTTCATTAATGAGGTAACCTTTCACCGGTACATTTCTGTTTATGTCTGATCACCAGAATTAGGTTAAATATCCACCCTTGCACCAATCACTGGCAAAAGAAATGGGATCATCATCATTTTAGCTCATGAGTGGTATCCTCTAAATCAGATATGAGAAACGTACACTGGTGTTCAAGCCATTAAGAAAGGAGGGGATGGCTTGCCAAGAAGCACCTGAACCTTCTGCTACAGGGGAAAAAGGGAGAGCTGGACATTTTAAATGCTAGACTTTTTCATGTACATGCATCTGTGGGCTAAGCATTTGGAGAGTGTCATGTGATGCAGGACAAACTTCTGAGCCTATGAATCCTTGTTCATAGGTCAATGTGTACCTCCTCCTCCAAAGTTCCCCTTCTTATAAATGTCTACTGCCTGAGGCCCAACTGAAGACCTTTGGAATATGAAGAAGATCCCTTTTACTTTCAAAAGTGAAGCCTAAAGGGACAGGCATTCAGATCACTCAGAACTGGGCAATAATCTGGACTGTAACTATGCTGACAGGAAACTACAGAGATACATTCTTAAGAAATTTCTGTGGCTTCCATTGGCCAGTAGCTGAAACATGTCTAAAGTCTAAAGATGCTCCCTCTTCCAAGAAGTCTTCCTTGATTCATCCAACCTGCATTCCTGTCTCCAGGTTCTTGTATCATTCCATGAATACTGCCAACTTTCTAGTATAATTATTTAGGTCCTTATTTACCTCCCCCTTGCTGGCTAGTCAGTGAGTTCCTCTAGATTTATGCCTCTATCTCATTCTATTTCTCCAGACGACAGTTCAGGTTTGGCCCAAAGCAAGTGTCCAGTAATATTTCTGTATGTTGTATAAAGTGAATAAATAAATGAATGTGCCAACAGAGAAATTAGATGGGAACAACTGCCAATTATTAACTACTAATTGTTAATATTTATTAAGCATATTACTAATATGTCAGTCACTCAATATTCATGAAACACTATAAAGTAGGCATTCTTTTATTATCCTGATTTAAGAGATGAAGAAACTGAGGCTTGGTAAAGACTTGATACTTGAAATTGACATATCTAGTTACATAAGCAACTGGCCTTTAAACTCAGTAATAGCTGATTCCCTGGTCTTTAGCACTTTGCAGAACTAATGATGTAGCTGGATTGAATTCTATCACACAGGAAAGAAAACAATCTGGATAATGAAGAAGCTTCTTAACTTTTGGTAGACCAAATAGGATAAGTGAGTAAGCAAATGTGAGGTGGGAATTATTTTTTAAAACCCATAAACAAATCTTGATAATTAGAGTAAAATCTCTACTCTCTTGGACGTGCATGTGTTGGCTATTGAATGAGTGGGTTTGGTTACCAAGGAGAGAGGCTTTCCCATCTGCTTATTGAGTGCAATGTGAGGGCTGAGCCTGTGTCCCAGTCTGAGGATGAGGTTGACTTGGCAGCAGCAACATCTTGTTAAGAAGCCCAAGCTGCCCAGTTGTCTCCATTTGGACATCTTCTCTAGGCTTTGGGGAATATATTCATGGTGCTTGATAGTTGTTGATTTATGTGTTGATTCCTCCTCTGTGGACTCACTGTTCCAGGCCACATTTTATAATCCAGGTAAGAAGTCATCTAAACTCTGCATTATACCTGGAAGCCTTGAGCTACAGGAAGGAGGCAGAGTGGCAGAGCAGGTAAGAGCACGCATTTTTTTTTTTAATTTGCATATGGGCAGGAGGCACCAGGGATCAAACTCCAGACCTCCAGCACGGCAGGTCGGAGCTCTGCCTTCTGAGTCACGTCAGCCGCCCAAGAGCACGCATTTTGACATTAGAGAATCTTGGGTCTGATTCCTGGCCCTCCATGAATGTTAATTGCTACTTGTTTTGTTATTCTTGTCCTGGCATAGTTACTTACTGATTGTGAAAACTTAAGTCTTTAGCTAAGGCTCCAGTTTCTCAACTAGAACTTTGGGCACAATGATACTCAGCTCCCAGATGGGATGAGACATTGTTGTAGTTCAGGGAGACCTGGGAGCAGGACTGGCTTCATGGTGTGTGAGTCCTGTGTTTAGAAGGGAAAGCACAAAACTCTACTTGGTTCCATGATATGCTTTTGCTGTCTAGTAATTTTTTTACAAGGGGCTCCACATTTTACTGGTTCCCGCAAAGTATGTAGCTGCTGCTGCCTGGAAGAGCAACTGAGCCTGGTGCAGCCCAGAAAGAGAAGGATGCTGGCCTGAAGAAACTCTCCAGAGAAGGGCTACTTCTTGACTGGTTGACCGTGATGTCCAGTGTCCAAAGGGGTGGGTGATTGTCTAGCTTGATGTTTTGAAAGCCAGGGCATATTTTTTCTTATCCTCACTCCTTTACACACAGTTTCCTCTTTAATGAGAACACCTCCCCCCACTCCCCAGCATCTGTCAAGATCAAATTCCCAGCCATTAACACCCTTTGCTCTTTATGAGAGCAAGACCTGTCAATCTTGTGAGCAGGCAATATGGAAGCATGACTCTAGGGACTGATGAGAATCCAGGCTTCCTTCAATGCGTGATTGATTTTTCTCTCAGCCTTATCCAATCAAGTGGATATACTGGTAAAGTACTAGATTTCAGAACCAGTCACTTGGTTTCAAACCCCAGCCCTGCCATTTTGGGAGAGTTGCTTAAACGCTCTCAGGCCCTTGGTCTCCACACCTGTGAAATGGAAATAATACTAAATGCACCTGCACTCATAGATTAGTTATGAGGATCAAATAAATCAATGCAAATAAAGCAGCTGGAGTAGTGCCTAGCATGGAGTAGGGCGATGATGTATAAGCTATAATTATCATGCCCTCCCCTGTAACATGATTAACAGAAAGACCTTTAGATTCATCAGAACCAGTTTGCAGCTGCCCCATGTCACTTGCTAGGTCTATAAATCTAGGCACAGCTGTGTTATGTCTTGAGCCTCACCTCCTTATTAGGAATTTCAGGAATAAGAACTGCACTCAGCTGAAAGTGCTAAAATACAATAGAACAAACAGGGCTTTGGTCTTAAAATCAGTGTTTGAATTTCATCTTTTCTACTTGTCATGTGAAATTCCAGGAGATGAAAAATCTCCCAAACTTATTTTTGACTTTAATAATGGGGATAATAATATCCATTTAAACAGATTCCCATTCTACTAAAGAATGTCAATTCATAAAGGAAGTTAGTTTCCATAAGTTTGTTGTCTTCTTTATTCACTGCTGTATCCCTTGAACCATGAACATAGGAAATGCAAAATAAGTATTTATAAAGGAAAGCGTTCTTGACAGAATTAAATAATATGACTTCTATGAAGTACCTAGCTTGGGGATGAGCTGCACAGTGATGTCAACATAGCAGATGCCGGGGAAAGTGGCTGCGGATACTGTTAAGGGGGGTGGGTGGCAACCCTACGGATCCATCGATCAGGACCGTCTGTGCCTGCTGCTTACCCACGCATGTTGCTGGGATTGAGAAGGGGGATCTGAAGGAACGATGAAGAGCAGAGAAGCTGAAATGGAAACCCAGCTGCACGGGCCAGCCAGTAGAACTGGAAGAAGGAGCTGGCTTCAAATCATTTGGCAGCTACCACTATGCAGCAGCAGGGATGATTCCAGATCTCACTCCCTCTACCAGGGAGGAGGCTCTAGACTCACTGATTTCTATCAGGATCATGGTAGGGCTTAGCTTGCCCAAGGAGGATGTTTACATTCTAGCCAGAGAGTGAAAAATACTCTACAAAGGCAAGCTCTGATTATTGTTGCATTTATTTTGACTAGGCAAGTGTTAGATCCTAATCAAGCAGAGAGGAGCAAATTGGTCCCAAATTAAAAGACCAAAAAGGAGGAATGATCGTTTAGGAGACATGCCAATAAAGAGCCTCTGGTGTCATTCACCAGCAGCACAGCACAGCCAAGAGTGAGGTTTAGATTCTGGCTCAAAGCATCCTCATGATAAATTAGAAGCACGTAGCCCTGGTTCAAACACTCTCTTTACAGTCATTGGAGAGTGCATATGCAGTGAGACCCACTCATCCAGACCTTAAAGAGAGGCTTTGAGATTGAGGGGAAAAAACACAGGCTGTAGACATGTGCAGTGAGAATTACACCAACAGAGTGAAAGGGGGAGTAAGGCAACACATTGCTTATTAAATATACTCCCAGTCCATGCCCACACTGCCTAGAATCCCAGATTCCATTTGAGATTTCAGGTCCTGGGTGATCCCAGGAAAGTGTCTGGGAGCTGCAATAAATGATTCAGAGCTTCTCACCAGAATTGCCTCTTCTCCAGGTTCTTTTGGGAGTCCCAGCTGTCTGACTCTGGCTTCCATAGATTCCTGGAAGGAATCTTTTTTTCTCAGAATTCAGGGTACTGCCTGGGGACAATCCTATGAACATTGTGATATCGGGGCAAGATGAGGATGGGTTCTAAACACAGGTGCCCGGCCACAGAACTTCACTTAAGAAAAAGGTACACAGCTGATGCCAAATGGCATCTTCAGTGCCCCTGACCAAATCCCAATCACTCCGTTCCCTAAATTCATCCAACATCTATAGAGTCATCCAACATTTTTTATAGCCCACTTTGGGTAAGACTTGTGGTGGCCTGAGAACACAAGAGGTTATCAATCCTGGATCCCACTCTCGTGAATCCTGCTCTCAATGTTTATACTGCATCTTGAAGGATATGTAAAAATTCACTACTGGCGGTGAGCACACTCTCTCACAGCTTCGTCCAAGCAGGATTTCTTTTTCCTTCATGTTGCTTCTTTAGAAATGGCACATGTTTAAACTACTTCTACATGCTAGAAGCCACAAGAATAAGCCTGCTCTCTCTTCTCTAAGCTCTGCCTCCTGGTAATTGAAGGGAGTGATAATATCTTCAAGTCCCCTCACTCCCCGTTCGACGTGGCTTCCAGGACAATGCTCTGTTCTGGACCATCGTTCAGAAGACATAAGATCTAGATTTTTAAGAACAACCATTTCTGCCCTAATGAATTGAAGATGCTCCATGGAATGGGGGTTCTCCCCAGCACACAGTCCAGGGTTTCTGTCTGGCATCTATTGGGAGAACCCACAAAAAAAGAAAACAGAATTAACCTCATCGTCTTCCCAGCTCTCCTTGACCATTAATAAAAGGAATTGGTATAATTGTGCTGTTACATATTTAACAAACTCAAAATACCATCCCCAGAAATTAGCAGTGGTAAAAATAGGATTTAAGGGGGAACAACTCATGAGTGGGAATATTATGAAATGGAGGAAACCCAATGGCATAAATATAAGATGGAAAAAGAGTTTTCAATGTGAACATAGAATTACTGGCTTGGTCTCTGGCCCTCTCTTCTCTTACTGATATTATGCACATCTTTGGCTTAAATTACCACCTTTATATGAACTGGCAAATTAATATCTATAGCCTAGACACATCCCCAGTGTGCTATATTTGTATATCCAACTGCTGTCTAACAGTTTCTCTTAGATGTTTCTAAATATCCAAAACTAAAGCCATGATCTTTCACTCAGCCCTCCCCAATCCTGGTTTTTATAAAACAGTTATCTCTGTTGGAGCAATCACCATTATCCATTCACTTGCATAAAGCACAGACTTAGAACCCTTAGTGATGCCTCTTTGTCCCTTAATTTCTCATATCTAATTTATCACCAGCCTGTTGATTTTAATTCCCAAGTGCCACTTAAGTCAATCCACTCCTTTCCTACTTTCTGTCAATATCTTAGTCCAAAGTGCCATTTTCTTTCAGTAAAACTTCCTGGTGTCTCCCAATTGGTTTTCTTGCATGTAATATCTTCACACTGCAGCCAGAGTGGTTTCTCATGAATGCCTATCTGATCACATCATCCTACCAGTGATACTCTGCTCATAGATAGATACTTAAAACTCCTCAGTGGTAACTCTTTGCTCATATGATGAAGATAAATCCCTATAGCTAGAGGTAAAATCACCACCCCCACCACCTTCCCCAGTCAAACTGTGAATAGAGGAAGTATACTTTCTCAGGGCCAAACAAGGAGCTCTTATCAGAGCAGGGGAAAGTGGAGGCTGGGCAGGTAAACACAACAGAGGTCCAACATAAAGACGTTTTCTCAAAGCAGAGAGTCTCTCAAAAGAGAACCTTGTTAGGAATTAATAGGAGTTCTCTGCCCTATTTAATAGGCAGGCGGAGATGTGATTTCAACTAGCAACTAAGAGGCTAGGTAGAAGTTAGGGGAAAGGTATGGCTAAGTGGAATTGGGGAATATATGTCAAGTTAATGGCACCTCTTTTGAGCCTAGATTATACTAGATGGTGATGCCAAGGTACCTAACATGCTCCCTGCTGCTGCAGGATCGAATTCACATAACTAAGGAGGACTGGGGAGAAAGGGAGCTGACAGGAGTTTGGCATGACTTGGTCATATTGAACCTCTGTTGGCTTCGCCATGCTCAGAAACCATCTGTTCTATAATGTCTTCTTGTATCATACTGGGATTTGATGTTGCACTGCCCAATCCGTATTCTTGGGATGTGGTCTTGAATTTTTAGTTTTGCCTGAAAATGAGCTGATTTGTCCACTTCCCATATCCTGGTGACTTTCTCATCCATCATCCCTGAATTTTTCTTCTTTCTTTGAATTAAACTTATACTTAATAATGGAAACCTCTGTTTAAGTGACTGTTTGAAGTCTGTGGAGAAAAGGAGGTCAGACACATGTCTCTGGAGAACTGAAAAAAAATTCAAACAAAGCAGTCACATCCTGTTTAAAAACCTCCAATTTTCAACAGGTTAATGTTAGATGCTCTAATGTGACATATACAATTCTTTATAATATTGTCTGTAACTCGTAAGGTTTTCTTTTGGTTGTGGGCCAGAGAAACTATCCCTGAACAAAGCAAGTCTTAAGAAGAATACATTGGGGAAAACTCACTGAATGGAAGGAAAAGCTGAATAAAGAGATCTGAAAAGAGACTGGAACCAGAGGAGCTCCAAGAATCCAGGGAATGGAAATTAAGAGACAATCTCTTGTGTCTAGCATAAACCAACTGCAAGCACTTTTCCTGAGCCATTCCATTCATGATTCTAATTTCTAGGCAACTCTCTTCTCCACATTGTGAGGTGTCTTGGTAAGAATGCCAGGCAAGGGCAGGCCACAGTGGCTTAGCAGGCAGAGTTCTTGCCTGTCATGCCAGAGACCCAAGTTCAATCCCTGGTGCCTGCCCATGCCAAAAAAAAAGGATGCCAGGCAAGGTATACCATTTCCCTTGGCTAACTTGATTGAGAAGGGTGGTGCCTTTCTCGGCCCAGGCATGATGCACCCCTACCCTGGGTCAGGACATTTTAGCACTTAAAGTGCTGAATCTCTTTCCACAGGATAAGACCACAGCCCCCAAAGGCACGTACCCACCAGACTGCATACCCACTAAAACCTGCACACTCCGTTCTAGAAGGTGTTCTCAGTAGCAGAGACCCTGAACATCTCTGTGCAAATGGCTTCTTCCCTGGATCTACCTTCCATGAAGGATGTGTAGGCTGTTATAGACCATCTTAAATGTGCTGGTTGTGATGTGCTCTTCCACATGCAAAAAAGCCATTCACAGTGAGGGACAGAGCCTGGGGAGGAAGGGAAGTGCAGAACAGGCTGAGGGCAGGGCGCAGGGACCCATAAGCCAGAAATTAGCTCTCCCCATGCTCCTGCATTTTTGTAAATAAATCTGAGCAGTTAGAAGATTCTAAATTTGATTTTGGCTTTTTAGGTCATTATGAAAGTAGCAGGATAGTGCATTATTAATTAACAGTTTGTTGGAGTGATTTATAACTTTCAAATGCTTAGGCATGTGGTATACGATTCTTCATTTGTGCTCTTACCCCAGGCCCTGTAAATGTTGTCAATGGGCATGTCAAAGAGAATTAAGATGCTGCTACCATCAGACATGTCCACATGGTGCTCAGATTCTGTCTTCTGAGACCTGTATCTAATGCATAGTGTCTCCGAGGCACTATGCTTGTCTAGGAAATGCAGTAGTATCCCGTCTGGCCTCCCTACTTCCACTCTTCCTCCTCAAGCCTTTTATAAAAAAAAACATTTTTTATTGTGAAATATACAAAAACGCAATATGTTTCAAAGTACATTTTAAATAGTTATAGAACAGATTTCAAGGTTGGTATGGGTTACAGTTCCACAATTTCAGAATTTTCCTTCTAACTGCTCTAAGACACTGGAGACTAAAAAGAAATATCGATACAATGATTCGGCAGTCATACTCATTTGTTAAATCCTAACTTCTCTATTATAACTCCTCCTTCTCCTTTGATCTTTCACCCAATCTTTAGGGATATTG
Source organism: Myrmecophaga tridactyla (assembly GCA_004026745.1). Taxonomy (NCBI): domain Eukaryota; kingdom Metazoa; phylum Chordata; class Mammalia; order Pilosa; family Myrmecophagidae; genus Myrmecophaga; species Myrmecophaga tridactyla. Next base: position 2,631 of record PVIY010020373.1, on the reverse strand, counting down.
GGATATGCCCATTCTGACCTTTCTCATGTTGAAAAGGGGTGTTGACAGATGGGATGGGGGATGGAATTGGGCTCTATCTGAGATCCTACAAAAGTTGCACTCACTAAATTTACTTTCCAGAAACCTAAAACCTTCAGATGGTTCCTAGATCAGGTAAGTCTTGAAACCCAGAGGTGCCAGTCTCTCCCTCAAGCCTTTATTAGCACAGCAGCCGGAGTGATCTTTTAAAAAAAATGACAGATAAACTACTTCTCAGTTCAGAAACCTCCAGTGGCTCCTAATCTGTTTCCACAGAGAAGCCAGAGTCCTTTTCATATTTTACAGCTCTCTGATCCCCTCTCCAGCCATTTTCCTCTTGCTTACTCCACTGTAGCCACACTGTCCTTCTGGTTGTTCCTCAAACACATCAAGCATAGTGCAACAACAGGGCCTTTGCACCTGCTATTACCTGTGTTTGAAATGTTCTTCCCCTGATTATCTCCACAGCTAGCTCTCTCAGCACCTTCAGTACTCTGCCAGTGACAATTCACAGCAAGGTCCTCTCTGATAACCCTAACTAAAGTAGGGGGACTGCATCCCAGCACTTTCCATCACCCTTCTCCGCATCACTTTACTCAATTGCACCCATCATCACACTGTATATTTTACTTGTTTATTTATATATCAACTATCTAGACGGACTAGAATGGAAGCACCATGAGTCAGGGACCTTTGCCTGTCTGTTTCCTGTTGTATTCCCTGTACCTAGTATGGTCCTGGTCTTATTATTGGCACTTCAATGTTTGCTGAGTGAATGAATGAATGAATGAATGAATGAAAATGTACATGCCCCTGCCCCTGAGCCCCTGTTCATGGTTCTTTTTTTTATCTCGAATGGCATCATCTCCTACAATGCCTCATCTTCAAGACCTAGCTAGGTATTGCCTTATCTCAGCAGTATCTCTTCATTTCCTTCCCATTCCAGTAGAATTCTTCAGTTTCCTTTTGGCCCTGCCATAATACTGTAAACATCCATCCACCATAATTCTCATCATATTAAATGATTACATTGCTTTATTGTTTTAAAAATGTACATAAGCTGTGTTTGAATACATTTACATGGTTAAATATTCAAGCTATATAGGTATAAAATAAAAGATCTCCTGTATCCTACCCTAAATCTGCCTTTCCTTCCCAGAGGTAATCTTGTCTAGAAATTTGCATACATATATGGGCATAATAATGTAAAGTTTTGAGTGTGTGTGTGTTCTTTATTATACATATGTTCTTACAACAGAATGCTTTGCACAACTGTCCATTTTATGTGCGTAGATATTTCTCATTTTATAAAACTTCAGCATTAAACTACAGAAAACTGGAGACATGACTTCCCCATCTTATGTGTATTTAAATGGTTTCCGTTGTGACCTCAGTACGAGAGAACATTCTTGTATAGGTCACTTAGTACATATAACATTTCTATAGACGAGATACCTAAATGGAGAATAGAGGATTTAAAAGTGTATACATTTTAACCTGCCAATACCTCTAAAAAGCCTGTAAAATTACACTTCCAAGAAAGCTGAATATTTTCAATATTTGTAATGTTTTCATATTTCCTGGGAGGAAATTACTGTTTTATTTTTATTTCTAAAATTATTAATGAAGGTGAATATGTTTTTCTATGTTTATTAGAAATTAGTTTCTTTTCTTCTTTAGCTTGCTGTCCATATTCTTTGCCCATTTTTCTTTGCTATTTCTGGCAATACCTTTTTATGTGTCTGTTTGTCCTTCAAGACTTTGAGCTCCTTCAGGGTGGTCATCACATCTTATTTATCTCAGTTTCCCTTTCCAGAGTGTGCAGCTGGTACTTAATAAATGCATATGCAACTGCATTGTTGAAGTGTTAGGTGTTGCCCTCTATTATAGTTGGTACTGCTGTCCTCCTCCTCCTCCTCCTCCTCCTCACCACCTCTACTAGCACCATTTATTTAGCACTCACTGTATACTAAACCATGTATTGGGAGATCTGCATATATTACAATCTTTGCAGTACCACACCCAACGATGTGACTATGGTATCTCTATTTTACAGACAAGGCAACTGAGAGTCATACAAGTTACATAGTATGCCGAAAATCACATAGGTGTAGGGAGGTAGAGTCATGAAGCAAGTTCTTTTCAGCCCCGTTCCAAAGCAGTCCTTTACAACAGTGGTTCTCAACCCTGGCTGCAACCTTAGCATCATCTGCACAGTTTTTTTAAACTATACCTTCCTCCCAGCCCTATCCCAGTCCTTTCCTAGGCTAGTTGAATCAGAATCTCTGGGAACGAGGCTGAAGTAGCTATTTTTTTTTTCTTTTTTTAATTTTAAAGTTACCCACATGATTCTAATACACAGAGATGGTTGAAAACTCTTGGCCTACATCAGGGTCAGCACACCTTTTCTGTGAAGGGACAGAGAAAGAATATTTTAGACTTGGCAGATAATACAGCCTATGTGGTATCTACTTGAATTTGCCATTGTAGGGTGGAAGCATATGTAGACTTCAATGAGTGTGACTATGTTCCAGTAAAACTGATTTACAAAAAACAAATGACAGCCGAATTTGGCCAATGGGAAATATCCATCTATATGTATGATTTACTGAC
>PVIY010020372.1:0-44236 GCA_004026745.1 Myrmecophaga tridactyla | reverse complement strand
ACTGCAGATGTAATTAGCAACAGATGAGGTTCACGTACCATTGGCTTATGTCTGCAGCAACAAAACTAGGTATGCTCACCTGGCCAAGTTGACAACTGAATCTAACTAACACATGTCCACCCCTTGTCAACTTGGCAACTTCAAGCATTACCTTAAACAGGTGCAAAAAATTCTCTTCTTGCTGTGGACCTGTGAATCTCAAAACAAGTTGTCTAGTGCCAAGATGCAAAGGAGGATACTCACAGGATATAGGTTTTCATTTCCATAGGGAGAAATTGGAAGAACACAGATGTAAAACCTTCAGGGCAAACACCATTGGATTTCGAAGTCTGAAAGTCATTTATCCTTCGGCTTTAGAAAGTGGCAGTCCCACCCCTTTCCGAGGGCCTATGCAGTGGTCCACCTCTTTCCAAATCAACCTCGGGGAACATCGAGGAGACCACCTCTCAGCTCCACTCTCTCCAGGCATCAGGGCCACTCCTGGGCTCTCTGCCATTTCTGGGGCACACGCTCAACCCCTCCATGTGGTGGCAGCCAGGCTCTCCCAGTCCCCCAAGGAGCGTGCTCTACCTTCTCCAAGGCCTGAGGCTGCACAACTCTTCCATTGTAACAAGATGAGAGGCTCATCCTCACCCTTCAGAGTAAACTCACCCTCCCCATATATATGGGTAGGTTCACTCCCCTGGCCAGTTTCTTGGCTTCAGACCCGAGCTTCCATGGTTCTCACTCTGCAAACTCCAATCTCTCCCTTTTGTGTCCTCCTTTTTCAAGATTGGCAGTGGTTCTTTTACACCAACAGTCTCTTCAAGCACTCCAGGACTTCTCCATCATTCTCTTTCACTTCCTCCAAAATCTTCCCCTTAGCCATCCAAAAAACTGTTTCAACATATCTGGTATTTGCAAACCACAGCAGCAACCCACTCTCCAGTACCAAATCTGTTCTAGTTTGCTAGCTGCTGGAATGCAACACACCAGAGACAGATTGGCTTTTAATAAAAGGGGATTTATTTTGTTAGTTCTTCAGGGGAAAGGCAGCTAACTTTCCACTGAGGTTCTTTCTTACTTGGAGGGCACAGGATGGTCTCTGCTGGTCTTCTCTCTGGGCCCCTGGGTTCCAACAACTTTCCCGGGGGTGACTTCTTTCTGCATCTCCAAAGGCCTGGGCTGAGCTGCGAGTGCTGAGATGAGGTATGCCAAGCTGCTTAGGCTGTGCTACGTTGTGCTCTCTCATTTAAGCACCAGCCAATTAAGTCAAACGTCACTCATTGCAGCAGACACGCCTCCTAGCCGACTGCAGATGTAATTAGCAACAGATGAGGTTCACGTACGATTGGCTTATGTCCACAGCAACAAAACTAGGTATGCTCACCTGGCCAAGTTGACAACGGAATCTAACTAACACACTGACCAATGAAGTCTAATTGAGTGTTCAGAAATAGACCCTCTCATATATGGACAATTGATCTTTGATAAGGTGGTCAAGCCCACCCACCTGGGGCAGAGCAGTCTCTTCAATAAATGATGTTTGGAGAACTAGATATCCATATGCAAAAGAATGAAAGAGGACCTGAATCTCATACCCTATGCAAAAAATTAATTAAAAATGCACCAAAGACCTAAACATTAGAGTGAAGACCATAAAACTTTTAGAAGAAAATGTGGGAAAATATCTTATACATCTTGTAACTGGTAGTGTTTTCCTAGACCTTACACCCAAAGCAAGAGCAATGAAAAAAGAAATAGATAAATGGGATCTCCTCAAAAGTAAACACTTTTGTGCATCAAAGGACTTTGAAGGAAAGTAAAAAGGCAGTCTGTGCAATGGGAGACAATATTTGGACACCATGTATCATATAAGGGGTTAGTATCTAGAATATATAAAGAGATTCTTCAACTCGACAACAAAAAGACAAACAATCCAATTAAAAAATGGGAAGAAGACATGAACACTTTATTGAAGAGGAAATAAAAGTGGCTAAAAGGCACATGGAAAGATGCTCAATATCACTGGCTCTTAGGGAAATGCAACTCAAAATGACAGTAAGCTATCATCTGACATCATAAAATGGCCATTATCAAAAAAACAGAAAATGACAAGTGCTGGAGAGGCTGTGGAGAAAGAGGCACACTTATCCACTGTTGATGGCAATGTAAAATGATACAACTGCTCTAGAAGGCAGTTTGGCAGTACCTCGGGAAGCTAAGTGTAGAATTGCCATATGATCCAGAAATCCCATTATTTGGTATATATTTGAAGGCAAGGACACAAATGAACATTTGCACACCAAGGTTTATAGCAGCATTATATACGACTGCCAAGATATGGAAACAGCCCCAATGTCCATCAACAGATGGTAGCTAAACAAACTGTGGTATATGCATACAATGGAATATTACACAGCTGTAAGACAGAATAAAGTCTTGAAGCATGTAACAACATGGATGAAACCTGAGGACATTATGCTGAGTAAAATTAGAAAAAATATGAACTAACATTAATGAGTGAACTTTGAGAGTTAAAGTTAAGAACACAGGAGATAGAAAGAGGGTAGATATTGGGCATTTGGTGCTGAAGGAATACAGAATGTGCAACAGGACTGATTGTAAAAATTCAGAAATGGATAGCACAGTACTATCTGATGGTAGCACAGTAATATAAGTATACTGAATGAAGCTGAATGTAAGTATGGTTGAGGGAGAAGGGCTGGGGGCACATATGAAACTGGAAGGAAAGATAGAGGATGAAGACTGAGATGGCATAACTTAGGAATGCCTAAAGTGGAAAATGATGATGCTTAAATGTACTAACAAAAAAACGTTTTTGTGTGAGGGAAAAAAAAATACTGCGAGGTGTTGAAAATGGGATAGTTTGCTGGTTTGCATCTGTTCTGTACCCCTCATTCAATATTGCTGGGAGGGATCTTATTTATTGTTTCCATGAAGATGTTACACATCCAATTGTGGGTGGTAACCTTTGATTAGATGGTTTCTTTGGAGATATTTCTCCACCCATTCAAGGTGGGGTTGCTTACTGGGGCCCTTTAAGAGGGAACCATTTTGGAAAACACTTTGGAGCCACCAGAACCAACAGAATGGACAGAGCCTCAGGGAAGTCATTGAAGAAGCCTGGAGAGAAAGGTAGCAGATGTTGCACTATGCCTTTCGAGCTGAGAGAGAAACCTGGAATATCATTGGCCTTCTTGAACCAAGGTATCTTTCCCTAAATGCCTTAATTTGGACATTTTCAAGGCCTTAGATCTATAAACCTGCAACTTAATAAGTTCCCCTCTGCTAGAAGAAAAGGAAATGTCTTCAAATAGAGTATGGTGGTTAAGGCAAGTCTATATACTTAGAGTGGATTGTATGATGTGTGAATAAAACAGTTTAAAAAGGAACAGAGAGAAGCAAGTCCTAGAGGAAATGTGGAGAAAGAGATGTATCCGTTCATTGTCAGTAGGGACACTGAGAGGTGCAGCCCCTTGGAGGGCAGTGGTGGTTCCACAGGAAGCAAAAAATGGGATTGCCATTTGACCCTGTAACCCTGTTGCTCAGTATATACCTGGAGGAAATAAGTGTGGGGACACGAATGTACATTTGCACACTGATATTTATGGTGGCAGCGTTTTTGCTTTTGCATAAATGGAGATGGCTTAAGTGTACATCAACTGAGGCGGAAGGAGAACTGTGGTGCATACATACAATGGACTACTGAGCAGCTGCAAGAAGGAATTAGGTGAATGAACCTTAAGGACAGTGTGTTGAATGAAATGGCAGAAACAAAAAAACAAATATTTTCATGCCTCACTCATATAGACTAACTATAGTACACTAACTCAGAAAATTGAAGTCAAGAGCATAGGTTAAGTGGTTGGGGTCTGTGCTTTTTTATTGTTTCCATAAAGATGCGAGCCACTCAATTGTGGGTGGTAACCTTCGATTAGATGGTTTCCATGGAGATGTGTCTCGACCCATCCAAGGTGGGTTTGCTTACTGGAGCCTTTTAAGAGGGAATCATTTTGGAGAAAGCTTTAGAGCCCACACAGCCAAAGACCTCTGGAGAGGAAGAATGCCCCCAAGGGAGCTTCATGAAATAAGATGCTGGGAGAGAAAGTTAATAGACTTTGCCATGTGCCCTTTCAGCTAAGAGAGAAACCCTGAATTTCATTGGCCTTTTTTTTGAGTGAAGGTAACCTCTTGTTGGTGCCTTAATTTAGACATTTTCATTGCTTTAGAACTGTAAACTTGCTACTTAATAAATTCCACTTTTTAAAAGCCTTTCTGTTTCTGGTATATTGCATTCTGGCAGCTTGCAAGCTAGAACAGGGGCCTATTGTAAAGGGTCCTAGATTATAAGCTTTTACAACAGTCACAAATATTTGGGAACTGTAACTGTTATTTCTAAGTTCTGAGATACTGAGCTGTTTGTATATAGTCTCATTGTTTCCTGAACCTCTGTTTATGTATATTACACCTGAGACTCTGAGTTAGAACACTGAAGCTATGAAAGTCAGCATTATCCCATACCGCAACTGCTTAAAAAGTTGAAAAAACAATCAAACTTAGACTAGAGATATGAATGAAGCTGATTTGGATAGGACTAAGGTAAATCAGAATAGAAGGTAAAGGATCATATGGTCCATATTTTAAAACTTCATAGCTGAATGTAACAGGAAAGAGATAAGCTGAGAACTGAACTCTTGGGTAAAGAAACCAGAAAATGATCTTCTGGAAAACTACGGGCTTCCAGGAAGGGAGAACCCAGAGAATGGTGCCCCATGTGAGGAGTTGGCCAAATGTGGAACCAATCAGCCATTTCAGAGAAAGCCAGGACTGGAGATAGAGTTATCCAGGAAGGATTGTGGAAACTCCTTATGTCTGATGGGCATAATCCGAGCTTACTACATAGAAAACCAACAGGAGTGATGCAGGATCTATATAAACAGAACCACTGCCAGTCTGGACTGAGAGGGACAGAAAAGGGACCCCTTGGAGGAAAAATAACTTCAGAGGCAGAACTGTGGAAGATAAAGTCTAAAGTCAAGAAACCTCAGGCCAGGAGAGTGGACCTACCCAAGTACTTGGAGATGGTGAGTTTGCACCAAAGGCAGAGGACGGGATTTCCACCTTATTGCAGTGGAAGAGTCATGCTGCCTTAGGCCTTGGGACGGGTGCAGCACATTCCTTGGGGACTGGGGAGAGCTGCAAGGAGAAACCAGGCTGCACTTTCCACATTTAATTTCAAAATCTCTTCTGCTAAATATCCAAGTTCATGGCTTTTAAAATATGCCTTCCAGCCAAAGCCACTCATCAATTTTGCCAGATTATGCACTATTTTAAAACAAGGATTGCCTTCCTTCCAGTTTGCAATAACACACAACTCATTTCTGTCTGGAGACTTGTCAGAGGTATCTTTAAAGTCCACATTTCTACCAACAGTCTCTTCAAAGCATACTAGGCCTTCTCTATCAAATCTCCTCATGGCTCCTCCAGAATCTTCCCCTTATCCATTTAAAGAGCTGTTCCAACATGTTTAGTATTTGCAAACTGCAGCAGCACCCCACTTCTCTGGTACCAAAATCTGTTTAATTTGTTAGCTGCCAGAATGCAATATACCAGAAATGGAACAGCTTTTAAAAGGAAGAATTTAATAAGTTGCTAGTTTTACAGTTCTAAGGCTGTGAGAACGTCTAAATTAAAGCAAGTCTATAAAAATGTCCAAATTAAGGCACCAACAAGAGGTTACTTTCACTCAAGAAAGGCCGATGAAATTCAGGGTTTCTTTCTCATCTGGAAAGGCACATGGTGAATATGGCAACATCTACTCACTTCCTCTCCATGAAGCTCCCCCAGGGATATTTTTCTTCTTCATTTCCAAAGATCACTGGCTGGTGGACTCTATGGCTCTCTAGGTGTTCTCAAAAAAGGGACTTTCTCCAAAATCCTTCCTCTTTTAAAAGATTCCAGTAAACTAATCAAGACCCATGTGGAATGGGTGGAGTCACATTGCCCTCTATTCAAAATTAATACCCACAATTGGGTAACTCATATCTTGGTGGAGATAATCAAATCAAGTTTCCAAAAAGAAATGGCTGCTCCCACAAGATTGCATTAGGATGAAGACATGGCTTTTCTAGGGCACATAAATCCTTTCAAACCAGCACAAATGGGTAATACTGCTTCCCAACTTTATTTCCATCCCAAGTAAAAAAGTATTTGCTTTTTGCTACGTTGTTTACTAAGCACCATCAGGGAACCCACAGGAGTATGAGAAACTCAACACCTTGAATTCAAGAATGTCTTTTTCACCACAGAAAGGTGGCACATAGTAGGAATCCTTAAATATTAGTTTTATGAAACAATGAATGAATCCTTCACTCTTTCACCTTTCTTTTTTTTCTCTGAAGCAAGGTTTACATAAATTTTATTGTTCCAAGTAAAGGTCTGCCCATCAGAGACTTCTAAATGGATATATGTGGTCTCAGATGTCACCATGGAGACATCAAGAGGTCCTGATTGCCAAAGAGGTTACTACACTTAAAGGGCATGATCAAGACTGGCCTAGAGTGATTAGGTCACAGCGTGAGGATGAGGACTGCCTGCTTTCTCCTGCTTGTAGCTCTACAGGTGACAGAACCCATCCCATGGCACAAGAAAACACAGGAAGCAAGAGGTGAGCCCAACAGCGACATCTGTCGGCTTGAACTGCTTCTGTGGTGGCTTAGGATAGATCTAGGTGTGGGCACAAGAAGTTGCCTAGCTGGGACTATCCCTCAGGAGTGTCAGTGCAGACAGAAGACACCAGCAGACAACAAGTGTCAGCCAGCCAGAGCCCAAGGTTGGGAAGTGAAAATGGCGTGGCAGCCGGAATTTCCCTCTCTCATTTTTCTCGGTCTTTCAAGGTTCCAGCCTACCACTTACACAAAATGTTTCTTTTGTGTTCCCTCCTCTTTTCCTCCATCACCACTTATTAGTCCAAGCCAGATCCCCATCATATCCTGCCTCCAATTCTTTCCATGGTGCAGTCTGGATGATCTTTCTAAGAAACTGAAGGAATCTCATTATTGCCAAGCATCCTGACTGCTGGCTAGAGAGAAGTAAGTAACTGGACAAGAAGTAAAATTTGGTTTATTTTTATCCATTCCTATCTTTTGTTTGTTTGTTTAACTCATAGCTCTTTTCCGTATCTTAATACCTGTTTTTGTGGGAATTGTGGGTGTGCACTGAAAATATTTGCCTAGTCTCACATACTTCCTTCCCTTCTTCTGGAGAGATGGGCACCAATGAGGGTACATGAGTGGTTCTGTATGACTGAAGAGTAAAGTTGGCGAGAAAGAATGGCTGGAGATAGTACTGAAAAAGGAAGGATGAAACCTGATCGAAGGGGGTCTTTCAATGTCCTGATGTATTTTAGTTTTATTTGATAAGCAATGAATAACCATTGGAAGTTATTTTTTTTAATTGACAATCAGTTTTGTGCAGTTGAAAAATAGATTTATCTTCTAGCCCAATTCTTGGAAAGCATGGGTCAGGGAAGCCTGAAGACCAAAGAACACACTAAGCAGAGAGTTAGACATGAAGTTTAATTAAGACTTATGAACAGGAGAAGATCTTTTACCATGGTGGCTGGCATTGGAAAATGAAGGTTAGTGCTCCACAAAGGGGGCAGAGAGAGTGCAAGGGCTTATAAGAGGTTAGGACAATGGTATGGGGACAGAGTTTCAGTGGAGTCTCATGATTAACAGTGATCAGAGGAGGGGAGTTTTGTGGCTTGTTTATGATATCATTTGTATATTCTTCCCCCCACCACCCCAGGAGGTTGGATGACATTTAACGTCTCTCCTGGTCATGTAGGCGGCTTTGTGAAAAGACCTGCTCTCAATATGGATGGGCACACTAGCAATATGGAGGGGAGTCTTGGGCCCTGAATCTTCACAATAAGGTAGACAGTTCTTTTAGGAGCTCAGCATGGAGTCCACATGAGAGAGTGTTGAGGGCCTGGAATAGAGGGGAGGAATAAGGAAAGCAGGGAGTCTGATGGTAAGAGAAAGATTTAAAAAGATCTTTCATAGGTGGAATTTTATAAACAAATGGATACAGGGCTTGGATGCTATGGAAAAGAAGGCTGTGATGAAAGAGAATGGTGTAATAATTACCCCGGCATCTCTGTAGCTGTGACCAAGAGTTGGACCAGAAAGAAGGCTTTTCCTAAAACTGCCGTCTTCCTGGTGAGAACTATTTGATAGAAGGAAATAGTTCTTTCTCCAAGAGAGAGGACCCTGGTGGTGTTGAGAAACCAGCAGCTGAAGATTGAGAAAGAAGCTGGGGTTATAGATCCAGGAATCGACAGTATCAGGGTGCTAGTGGAAGTCAAACAGTGGATGAATGTGCTTAAACATGAGATATTGCAGGCAGAGTTGCTACACTTGGGAGGGGTCATAGACTTCTTGGCAGAATTGATAAAAGCTATGTGCTCTCTTTCCAGGAAAGTGTCCATACCTACCCACCAAATGAAGCCTGTAATCACAGGAGGTTCACAGACTGAAGCCAAAGGAGTGAAAGGAAAGATAGCTGAAGACAGATGCCCAGAAAATTACCCACATGATTAGGAAGATACTGAAAAGTAGATATGACAAGAAGGAGCAAGAGAGCCAAGGGAGCAATAGAAGTCTCAGAAGGGTGTACTTTGACCAGTGAGTAAATTGCTAAGCACACTATACAATAACAACTTCAGTGTGAGTTTGACTTAGATACTAGGCACAGTGCCTGGACATGGTATCCTGATAAATGCTTATAAATGTTTGGTGAGTTAATTCATTAATTTCAGTAGCATGGTGGCAGGAGAAGCCAGATTGCAGAAAAAAAGAGAAGAAAAGAAACAGCAAATGTAAATATAATGGTAGTGAACTAATATATTTCATCCCACACAGCTGGGTATGAAAGAAAGTCAAGAGCTGGGGAAATGGAAGAGAATTTTTTTTTTAATATGATGGTGGGACTTCAGCATGCTTGTAAAAAGAGGGAAGAACATTGTGGAGAAGGAGGGACCAAAAATGCCAGAGGAAAGGGAACAAGGATCATATTTTAGTTTGTTAATGCTGCCAGAATGCAATATGCCAGAAATAGAATGGCTTTCATTTTTATTTTATTTTATTTTATTGGAATAGTTATTTCTTTTTTTATTTGTTTTTATTATCAAACCAAAACAACATGCAAGCATGAACATTCTTAACATACAAACATTCTGTGTATGGTGTACAATCAATATCTTAGAATATCATCACATAGTAGTATATTCATCACCATAATCATTTCTCAGAACATTTGCATCACTCCAGAAAAAGAAGTAAAAAGACAAAAGAAAACCTCACACATTTGATACCCCTTACACCTCCTTCTCATTGACCACTAGTTTTTCCATCTACTCAGTAGATTTTAACCTTTGTTCCCCCAATTTTTTTTCTATATCCCTTGCCACTCTCTTTCATTGTTCACTAGTATTTCAATCTACTCCATTTATTTTAACATTTATTCTCCCTATTATTTATTTTTAATCCATATTTTTACTCATCTGTCAATATCATAGATAAAAGGAGCATCAAACCCAAGGTTTTCACAATCACATAGTCACATTGCAAAAGCTATATCATTATACATTCATCTTCAAGAAACATGGCTACTGGAACACAGTTCTACAGTTTCAGGCACTTCCCTCTAGCCTCTCTAACACCTTAAACTAAAAAGGGGATATCTATAAAATGCGTAAGAATAACCTCCAGGATTTCATACTCTGTTTGAAATTTCCCAGCCACTGACACTTTATTTTGTCTCATGTCTCTCTACCCCTTTTTGGTTGAGAAGATTTCCTCAATCCCTTGATGCTGATTCCCAGCTCAGAATGGCTTTTATAAAGGGGATTTATTAAGTTACAAGTTTACAGTTCTAAGGCTACAAAAATGTCCAAGCTAAGGCATCCAGAGAAAGATTCCCTGACTCAAGAAAGACTGGTGTCTGTCACATGGGAAGGCACTTGGCTGGTGTCTATATCTTCTCCTAGCTTCCAGTTTCCAATGGCCCTTTCAGCCTCTGTGGATCCTCTGGCTTCTGGCTTGCTTAGCATCTCATGGGAAGCACATGGCAACATCTGCTGGGCTCTGCATCTCCAAACATCCATGTCTAGGCATCTGCTCTGTCAGCAATCAAATCATCTCCAAATGTCTGTGTCTATGTCACTTCTGAGATTTCTCCAAAATGTTTCCCCTTTTAAAGGACTTCAGTAAACTAATCAATACATGCCTTAAATGGACGTAGTCACATCTCCATCTGGTCAAAAGGTCACACCCACAATTGAGTGTATTACATCTCCATGGAAACAATCTAATCAAAGGTCTTGCCCACAAATGGGCATGTCACATCTTCATGGAAAAAATCCAAAGTTTCCACCCTAAATGATAGGTCTGACCCCACAAGATTGGCTCAGGATTGACAGCACATGGCTTTCCTGGGGTACATAACAGTTTCAAACCAGTACCGGCCATGGCAAGAGTATGTGGGATCAAGCCTACCAGTGGCAAATTTATCTTGGAAAGGATTTGTTTAAAAAGAAAGATTTAACTTTCTTCTAAATGAAGAGCAGAAAGTAGATTAAGCAGGTATAAAGCAATCAATACTTAGTGTCTGCTATGCACAGCAGTCATGTGAGGTGGCCTTACTTTATCCATTCACTCATTCTTTGGAGTAGGTATTACTGGTTCTGTTTTTCAGATGATGTAGCTGAGGCGCCAAGAGATTGAGCAACATGCTTAAATTGACACAGCCAGTAAGTGGCAACACCCTGGCCTGCTGACTCCCAAGTCCGTACTTGTTATGTACATTACATTTTTGAGGTGCCAAAGGAGAAAAACAAGCTACAGAATTTCATCTCTGATAGTTTCTGTATTTTCAGTTGCTGGAAGGCTGCTAAGAGTGAGTGTTTAAAGACTTGAGACGGCTATTGTGTAAGTGGATTGCTTTGTAGTACTATGGATTTTCATGAATAAATAAATAAATAATATATACACATACATATAAATATGTATACATATAGAGTTTTTTTAATTTTTAAGAAAAATATCTGCAGATCTGCCTAGTTTTGATCTTCACTGAAAACTGTTGCAATTCAATGACGAAACAACCTCTTTTTCTGAAAGCTGCCCACTTGTAATTGCTCTCTGTGGCCACAGCAGGGCAGGAGTTCTCTTTTATAGGAATCAGAGTTTTCATCTCACCAAAATGTATTTTCAGTTCCTTGAGACCTGGAAACTATATTCACAAGTATAACAAAAAGGGAAACATATTTAAAAGAAAGTCTCGATACTGTGTTCAAAAAAGAGTAATTAAACTTTACATAAAATGGGAAAGACTCCTTCTCCTGGCATGCAAGGATATCTTTAAAATGCAAATAGTTTACTTTTTTAATGATGAAAGAAAAATTGTGTGAAAGCAACATTCCAGAACTTTTTTTTAATTCTTTGTTTTAATATCTAGTTGTCTTGCAAACTATATAGACTTGTAAAGTAAGAACAACAACAAAAAAAATGTGTGTGTGTTTGCCTGGAATTTTTTTGGTGATTAAATCTTTTAAAAGAATAATTTCTGGTTAAGCTTTTAACAGTGAATGTATTGGATTTTTTTTTTTCCAGCACAGAGATTTATGAAAATTTAAACAAAAAATGCCCACAACACCACCGTCCAGATGATTCCCCTTTCTTCTTAAATAAGATTACATGTTCAGAGTTATAAAATTCAGAGTACAAAGCATAAAAAAATGAAAAGCAAATGCCATCTTCCACTTATCATCCTATTCCTTCTCCATAAAAGTAACCACAATTAACAGATTTCTGTGATTGAAGAATTTTTTGCAAGGAATGTTTTACCCCAACCTTAGGAAAGGCATTTTTAACAGGCTTTCATGTCTTAAAAAAAAAAAAAAAATGTGAACCAGAATCCAGGTTGCAATTGAGCTGCAGTGTGAAGTGTGGCGATGACCTTTGTCAATGGCCAAGCTCACCACCACCATGTCCATCGCCACCTTTAAGAGCAAGTAAGAAATGAAAGTGCCTTCTCACCTCCACAAATGATCCTTGCAGAGGTAAGGTATTTGGGGTTCATTTTAGCAGCAGCTGCTCCTGGTGACTGCCAGGAGCCCAAAGAAAAGACACTGTCTCCACAGCTGTCAGCATGGCCCTTTCATACACACTGAAGCCAATTAAGCAAAGCAAAACAATTCTAGCTTAGAAATGATGAGGGACTCTTTAAGACATTGATTTATCCATACTTGCACAAATTGAAGAGAAAAGTATGTTTTATATATAGATGTATACATACACTGAATAAAATATCTAACTTTTTAAGAATGTTGTAAAATATTCCCATATGTACATTATATCAAAGTACTTCTCCCCAAGCTCAGTTGAAAGGAAATACTCAGAGCATTAAGCCCTTCAGAATAGATGTCTCAAGTTGTGGTTTTCAGATGTCCTAACATGCTTCTGCCCAGAACTAATCAAATACAGCTTGGCACATTTAGCCATTGTGTGTGTGTGTGTGTGACTGTGTTTAATTCCTTACAAAGCAAATAAAAGATCATTTGGGGTAAAGCATTATACAGGGGGTAAGATATCAGTTGACTCTTTGGTTTACTTCCAGCATTATCACTTCTCTTTAATCATTCAAAATGAGAAAAATGCCATCCTGACCATCTTGAGGCATTTTGTTGCTCCACAAGTATGTAGAAGGCAGTTCTTGTACTAGAAACAAGAGAGAGAACAAACATGCACAGATCAGCTCTGCAATGTGCCAGGCACTGGTGTACATAACACAAGATAGCTAATTGGACCCTCATAATCTCTGAAGTGGTGATTATCATCTTTATTTTACAGGTGAGGAGACTGAGGCTTAAAGAGAATAAGAAAGTTGCGGAGAACTACCTAACTGGTTAATGATGGGCCTAAGATTCAAATCCGTATTTATTCAACACCACATCCTACATACATGCTATCTCTTTGTGAAAGGGCCACCCAAGATCCATTTCTGTGAGAAAATGCTGCATCTTGGCCCAACTTTCAGAGATTCTTATTGGGGGAGGGGTTTAAATGGGGCTCGGGAATCTACATTTTAATAAGCTCTCCAATAGATTCTTAAGTGAATCTAAAGTGTGATAACCATTGTATATATTGTGATGCTTGGGTTTTTAAAACAGGAAAGGAGATCTCATATGAAAACTTCATTGAGCCTCTGTTCTAGTTTGTTAGCTGTCGGAATGCAATATATCAGAAACAGAATGGCTTTTAAGAAAGGGAATTTATTAAGTTGCAAGCTTATAGTTCTCAAGGCATGAAAATGTCCAAATTAAAGAAAGGCTATAGAAATATCCAAACTAAGGCATCCAGGGAAAGATAACTTGGTTCAAGAAAACTGATTATATTCAGGGTTTCTCTTTCAACTGGAAAGGCACATGGCAAACATGGTGACATCTGCTAGCTTTCTCTCTTGGCTTCTCATTTCATTAAGCTCCCCCAGGGGTGTTTTCCTTCTTCATCTCCAAAGGTCTCTGGCTGCGTGGGCTCTAAAGCTTTTTCCAAAATGATTCTCTCTTAAAAGGCTCCAGTAAGCAGCCCCACCTTGAATGGATGGAGACACATCTTCATGGAAACCATCTAATCAAAAGTTACCACCTGTAATTGGGTGGGCCACCCAATTATCTCCATGGATAATCAAAAAGCTCCCACCCACCAATATTGAATGAGGATTAAAGGACATGGCTTTTAAACCACAGATTTAAACCAGCACAGCCCCTAATGACAATTTTTCAAGAAGTACCCATCCCAGTGTGTTCTTCACATGTCCTTTGGTTTATCTATTAGCTTTTATACTGGTTTATTTTTAATAGCTATTTTTATTTCTGAAATATATTTAGTTACTATTCATTAAATACTATATGTATTTTATATTTATTTATTTATTTATTTAGTATGGTGATATTTAACTACGTGTATAAATAATATTTATTAAATATTATTAAATATTATTTATATACATAGTTAAATATCACCATACTAAATAAATTTATCACCATACTAAATAAATTTATTAAATATTATTTATATTTAATTGTGTGTATTAAATAATGTTTATATTTGGTTATTTATAGATTGCTGGGATCCTTGACTCCCAGCAGATTGAGTTACCAGCCTCACCTGCTCAAAATTCCTTTTGCTGAAATCAGTCTTGCAACCCACAATCAGGCTTGTGGAAATGTAAATGCTCCTAGAGGGAATAAACTGACTCATCTTCATACAATGACTGGTAGCAGATGTTTTCTGAGATTAGGTTTTGAAGAAATATAGAAAGGGGACAAGAATTAACATTTTTAAAGCACCTACTAGATAGCAAGCACAGTTAATTCTTCCAACAATCTTGGAAGATAGGCATTATTATCCCTATTTGAGGAGTTCATAAACAGAGTCTCCAGACTGAGCAGGTAGTGGGGAGCCCGTTGTTTGTCCCCTAAGCCAAGTTGCGCACCAATGTGTGTGGAAAGAGGGTGCAAGGACACTGCGGAGATGGGAGGCTTTGTAAGCTCCAGAAAATTTCTCCAAGGTCAGCGCTAGCACAGTGCCAGTGCACAATTAATGTCTGTTGAATTAATTGATGTGACTTCTCTTTGCTATCAAAGAGGACTTTCTAAATGCTAATGTGCTCAAAACCCTTTGATGTCCCCCTATTGCCCATTACAGTGGGTCACAAAGTTGTTCAGAAAGAAAATCACTTAGAAATCATGGTGTTCCCTGCAGAACATGATATATTTATATATAACACTATAAGTTAATAATTTTTGTTAAATCAGATTTCATGCAAACAATATCCAGCACCATAAATTTAAGGGAAAGAAAGTAGATCAACAAATTCACCCATGCATTTACATTTTTTTCTAAAAATAGGGAATCTTGCATCACCTTAAAGAAGATCAATGTTTTATGGGAGCTTAGCTTGAAACACATTGGTCTCTATGATAAAGTCCAAACTTTTTAGCAGGGCATAATAATTGGTAATATTTATTGAGCACTTACTACATTCTAGGCACTAGGTAATAGAGAATGAGAATATATTCCTCATAGAAACCATATAAGCTATATGTTATTATTCTCAACCCAATTTTATATGAGGAAACTGATATTCAGAGAGGTTAAGTAACTTGGCCAAGGTCAACAGGTGGTAAGTGGTGGAGATGGTGTTAAAACAAAACAGCTTGAGTCCAGAGTGCTCTGAATACTATAGAATACATACTTTTGTGACCTGCCCTGCCTACTCCTTTGGCTTTGTCTCCTGCCTCTTATATCCCCAAAGTATTGATGTGCTTGTCCTTCCTCAACCAGCAGTGCTCTTTCATGTCTCTGACCTTTGCACATGCCATTTCCTCTTCCTGTAATTCCTTACCTTCCATCTTCCATCCTCACTGCCTACCACCTTAGACTTCCTGAAAAAAGTTATACCATTCCTTCTGGATTCAGCTGTGAAATTTCCTTTGACTTTCTCCCCTTGGGCAGAGTCAGTAATTCCTTCCTGGGGTCCCGACAGTACCCAGTATATACTTCCATTGTATTTCATTTATCATATTTTACTCTAATTATTTAATTTTCTTAGCTGGTGACTTAGTGTAATAAAGAACTTGGCTGGTCTTTGTCCATAATTCCTAGGTGGTAACCTCTTCATCCTTGGAATTTCCCCTGATGGGAGCATCTTATATTATTCATGGTGGTACTCATATCACACCTGATAGTTTGTGCTAACAAGATGACTCAGAGTAAGGGACTGACCTATTGGAAAGATCATCTATGTAATTAGGAGGTTGGCGCTTTGAACCACATCTTATCAGCCCCATCTCTGGGGAAAGGAAGTGGGCTAGAGATTTGAGTTCAACAGCATAGGCATTATTCAATCAATCATGCCTTAGGTGATAAAATCCCATAAAAATTCTAGATATCTGAGGCTCAGAGAACTGCCATGCTTGATAATATACATTGTGGTGCTAGAAGGTAACACATTCTGACTCCATGGGGAACGAACAGGGAAGCTTCATGTGGGACCATCCAGAGCTTGTCCTAGGCAAGTCTTCTTATTTGTATCCTTTTTGCTATAATAAAACTAATCATAAGTGTAGCACGTCCTGAGTTTGAGATTGTTCTAGCACATTATCAAACCTGAAGGGTATGGTGGCCTAGAGGTCATGACCCCTCCCTTAGGGAAAGGGGAAGGCCTTAAGCACATAATAGCACATGTGACAAGAGAACAGACTTTCATTAAAACTCCCCTCCCCTAATCACTGTCGTTAGCCAACTCTTGCGGGAGTCTCTGCTTCCGCTGCTGCAACCAAATATCATGAGATTCTGCTGAACCTTTTAAGGCATCCCTCCTTGACATTCTCACTCTCTTGGTTTTGGTGTGGAGTGCTGACTCCCATTTCCTGACTGGCTGTCATTAGGAAGAATTTTCTCCTGCCCGTAAGTCCCTAATTAAAGGTCATGTGTACTTTTCTCCCAGGTGTGTTCTTTAAGTCTTGGGATAGTGCTGGGCTGGGACATTTAGCAAGCCAGCCAGGAGTCTAAAGAGCACTGGCCATTGAGAGCAGGAGTTTAGGGAAAGGAGACTCTGCAGAATAACCCCAGGGTGGCCTTCTTCCTTGATGTGGGGAGGGGTAGCCCACTTGCTTGACTGTGCTGCAGTCAATTAGCTGCAGTTGGTTGGCCTGTTGTGTGCAGTACAGTCAGCTACAGCAGACTGTCTCAGAAAGAGAAATGAGTAAATTTGAAAGATGCGTTGAATGAAAGGTTACACCTTGTAGATAGGAGATTTGAAACATTGGCATAACCGTATGGTTAGAGTAGGAGGGCGTGGACTGCCCAAGGGTCAGTGAGGCATATCTTGACTTACTTTGACTGGAACCCAAAGGCTTGGGATCCCATAGATTCTTTATCTGATGATGAAAAGGAGAAAAAAGAAGTTTGGGAGGAAAAGAGTGGAGTGATTCCCTCTTTGTATGCAGTGGTTCCAAAGGTTCCTCTTTACTATTAACACTCAGTTCTTAAGTATTCCCTTAAATAGGGCCAGTCAGCCTGTTTTTGCCTTCACTAGGGAAGGAGAACAAAATATTTTCATCATGCTCCCATGAGGCTATTTACATATACCAATCATCTGCCACAGTCTCATAGCAAAGGATTTGGCTAAGTGGAAAATGTAACTCATTATACTGTCATGATAATCAGTAACTCTTTTTCAGAACTAAAAGAAGCCTCAGGCTCATTGTTGGTTCGCCTTGGGAGTTGGATGGGCAATTAATCATGATAAATTGCAATCCTTTGGCTGCCTTGTCAAATTCTTGGGATTGTTGGTGTACTGGAAACATTTCATTCCTCACTTAGCCCAAATGTTAAAACCTGTGAATGTTTTGATTAGGAAAAACTATCTCTGGGAATACCATGTCTCCCAGCAGGCTGCTTTTGAAAAAGCTACATGGGCTATTATACTGTCTCAGGCTTTATGAGGGTGGTGGTGGATTGATCCAGATGTGCCTTGTGAATTAGACACAGCCAGTACTGATATTGGCTTTGGATGGGGCCTGTGGCAAAGGCAATAGGTAAAGCAAGTTACCATCAGCTTTTGGTCTGAACTACAGTATCACTTATTAGGTAAATAACAGTGGGCTGCCTATAATGACTTATTGCAGATTGAAGGACTAACTCAGAAATGTCCTGTGAAATTAAGAACAGCCATCCCCATACACAGTGGATACATGATGCTGCCACTGAGCCTCAACTCTGGCAGTGCACAATTAAGCACATTAATGGAATGGAAAACTTATCTGTTGCAGCATAGCATTTTCAACAACAGCCCCTTAAGTGATATTCTGAGACCAGTTTCCTATGTGGAAGAACAATGCTTGCCCTTCCCTGCTGATCTTTCTGAGGTGGCTGTCTGTGTGCACACCACTGACAGATGTGGTAGTATATCTGAGTCTGCCAGATACACTGATAGATCAGCACACAGGCAGCATGCCATCTGGATGGCAGTAGCCATGCAACCTAGTACAGATACTAGGTGGAAAACTGGAGCTATGCAAAGCAGCCAATGGGCTGAATTAAGGGCTTTATGAATGGTCATTGTTCATGAACCAGGAGATGCATTAACTGTTTGTGCTGACAATTGGGCAGTGTACCAGGGCCTGACAGTGTGGATGGCCACATGGAAGCAAAAGTAATGGACTGTTGTCTGCCACCCCTTTTGGGGAAAGGAAATGTGAGAAAGCATCTTAACTACCTGTAATAAGCAAAAGATAACTGTGTTTCATGTTTCTGCCCATAACACTCATTCTTTACCTGGCAGTATTGAAGCAGTTGCTTTAGCAACAATTCATTGTCTTTAGCCAACATCATACAAAGCTGCTGAATTTTGCAATGAAAGACAGGGCACCAAGGGTACCAGACTCTATGGAGACTAGCACAGCAATTCCAGCTGCCCAACATCAAACAACTGAAAGAAGTTGTTTATGTCTGCCCCTCCTGTTCACTGTGTTGCCCTAGCATGCTTCCTCACCAACTCAGTCACACTGGCCACGAGCAGACTCTGATCACATGTCAGGTAAATTATATAGGTCCCTTTCCTTATCTGGAGGTACAGAATATGGTTTTACTGCTGCAGATATGGCCACTGGACTGTTGATGACTTTCCCAGTAGGGAAAGGAAACCAAAGAGCTACAATATATGGCTTAGAAAAGCTAAGTGCATTCTGTGGGTTCCCCACACTGTGGACAGTGATGGGGTACCCCCTTTACAGGACAACTAACCACATCTGGGCTACTGAATATTATATCTTATAGACATTTTATTTGCGTTACAACTCCAAAGCAGCAGGGCTAATTGAAAGAAAGAATGGGCCTATAAAGGAGCAGCTAAAAGATAACAAGGAATCTTGGTAGCAGTGGTCATACTGGTTGTATTCAGCCCTCACCACCCTTGTTTCTCAGCCTTAAGCAGTTGCTCCCACACCTGTTGAACTGGTAATGGATGGAGACCATGGAGGCATTGTGAATTCAGGTGAAAGGGCCATCAACACTACAGCCACAACGAGGCAATGAAAATAATTTGCTATTGCCTGCGCCACAAGCATTAGAGACTGGGGAAAATAAGGTCAATTGGCTGTGGTTTTGGCCAATGCAGCCATACTGGTTGGGAATCCTAAGCTCAAAGATTTTCAGGGTCATCCAAAATTTAAGTATTAGACCATACTTTATACACAAAATGCCAAAGTTATATATGTAACTGTCCTGATTTGAAACCATTATGTACTCCAGAAAAGCCATGCACTCTTAATCCAATCTTGTGTGTTCATACATACTGTGGGTGGGATCTTTTGATTAGATTGTTTCCATGGAGATGCGACTCCTACCCATTCAAGTTGGATCTTAATTTGTTTACTGGGGTCCTTAAAAGAGCTCATGGAGAGAGATTCCAGAGCCAAAAGAGAGAACAGAGAGATGAAACTAAGTGACAGACATTTGGAAATGCTTGGAGACAGACAGATGCTCAGAGAGGAGGCCACTGGAACCAGAAGCTGAAAGCAATGAAATCCAGGAGCAAAAGACCAGCAGACATTGTCATGTGTCTTCCTATGTGACAGAGAAACCCCAGACATGATTGGCCTTTCTTGAGTCAAGGTATCCTCTTGTTGATGTCTTAGTTTGGACATTTTCATGGCCTTAGAACTGTAAATTTATAAACTAATAAATTCCCTCTATAAAAGCCAATCAATTTCTAGTATATTGCATTCTGGGTAGCTTTAGCAAATCAAAACAGATTTCGGTACCAAAGAAGTGGGGTGCTGTGGTTTGCAAGTACCAAACATGTTTGAACACTCTAAATGGATAAGAGGAGGATTCTGGGAAAATTATGAGAAGCATAAAGGGAAAGGCTTAGAATGCTTTGAAGGGACTGTTTGTAGAAATATGGAAGCTAAAAGTTCTTCCAGTAAGGCCTTAGACAGAAATAATGAATGTGTCATTGCAAACTGGAAGAAAGACAAACTTTGTTTCAAAGTGGCAGAGAATTTGGCAAAGTTGAGTCCTGGTGTTGGATGGGAGGTAGAATTTGAAGGTGATGAACATGGATAAATAGCTGAGGAAATTTCCAAACTAAATGTGGAAAATGCAGACTGATTTCTCATTGCAGCTTATAGTAGAATGCAAGAGGAAAGGGATAAGCTGAGTACTGAACTCTTGGGTACAAAGAAATCAGAAATTGATGGTCTGGAAAATTCTGGGCTACTGGAAAGTGAGACCCCAGAGAATAGTGCGAGAATAGTGAGAAGATTTTACCAAACATGAAGCCACTTAACCATTTCAGAAAAAGCCAGGATTGGACACAGAATTATCCAGAAAGGATTTGTGGAAAATCCTATTGTCTGTCTGATGGTTTCAACCCCTGTATGCTGCATGCCAGGTCAACATTTTTTTTTTTTTTTTGCAAGATCTGTATGAATGGAACCACTGCCAGTCTGGACTAGAAGAGA
The DNA here is from genome assembly GCA_004026745.1 of Myrmecophaga tridactyla. NCBI lineage: Eukaryota > Metazoa > Chordata > Mammalia > Pilosa > Myrmecophagidae > Myrmecophaga > Myrmecophaga tridactyla. Next base: position 23,637 of record PVIY010020372.1, on the reverse strand, counting down.
CAGAAAAGGGGCATTGAAGGAAAAATGACTTCAAAGTCAGAACCATAGAAACTAAGGTCTGGAGCCTGAAAATCTCAGGCCAGGAGAGCAGATCCACTCATGCATGTGGAGAGGGTAAGTTTGCACTAGAAGCAAAGAGCAGGCCTTCTGCTTTGTTGCTTAGGAAGGGCCCTCAGGCCTCAGAGAGGGTAGAGCACATTCCTTGAGGATTGGGGAGGGCCTGACTACCACCCCATTGCTATGGAGGGGTTGAGCATGTGCCCGAGAGATGACAGACAGCTGGGTGCAGCCCTGATGACTGGAAAGGGTGGAGATGAGAAAAAGGCGGTCTACCCAATTTACCCTCAAGATTGCATTCAGAGAGAGGCGGGCTGCTGCATAGTTCCTTGGAAAGGGTGGGACTGCTGCTTTCCAAAGCCCCAAGGATAAATGACTCTCAGACTGTGAAATCTAATGGCATTTGCCCTGCAGGTTTCCAGAACTGTTTGGGTCCAGTGACCCCTGTTTTCTTTGCAATTTTTCCCTGTGGAATTGGGAATATGTATTCTATGACTGTCCCTTCTTTGTATGCTGGCAGCAGATAACTCATTCTGAGTTTTACAGGTCAAGAGCCAGAGGAGAACCTTTCCTTAGGACAGACCATGTCTGTTGCTGACTTTGTTGAGATTTTGTACTGTTTCTGACTTTGTATTGTATTTGTTACTGAAATGGTTTAAGTCTTTCTAATATGGTTATGGAATGAATGTATTTTGCATTTGGAATGAACATATATTTTGGGGGTTCAAAGGGTGGAATATGCCAGTTTGAAGCTTTTATGTACCCAGAAAAGCCATGTCCTTTAATTCTCATTCAATATTGCTGAGTGGGAACTTTCTAATTGTTTGCATGGAGATGTGTCTCCACCCATTCAAGGTGGGATTGCTTACTGGAGTCCTTTAAGAAGAAACAATTTTGGAAAAAAGCTTTAGAGCCACCAGAACTGACAGACCAATAGAACAGACAGAGCCCCAGGATGCCATTGAAGAAGCCTAAAGAGAAAACTCACCAAAGTCACCATGTGCCTTTCCAGCTAAGAGAGAAGCCCTGAACATCATCAGCCTTCTTGAAGCAAGATATCTGTTCTGGTTTGCTAGCTGCCGGAATGCAATGTACCAGAAATGGAATGGCTTTTTTAAAAGGGAATTTAATAAGTTGCTAGTTTATAGTTCTAGGTCAGTGGAAATGTCCCAATTAAAGCAAGTCTATAAAAATATCCAAATTAAGGCACCAAAAGAGGTTTCTTTCACTCAAGAAAAGCCAATGAAGTTCAGGGTCTCTCTCAACTGGAAAGGCACATGGTGAACATGGCAGTGCCTGCTAGCTTTCTCTCCCAATTTCTTTTTTCATGAAGCTCCCCTAGGGATGTATTCTTTCTTCATCTCCAAAGGTCTTTGGTGATGTGGGCTCTCTGTTTCATGGCTCTTTCAAAAATGCTTGCTTCTTTTAAAGGATTCCAGAAAACTAAGAATGACCCACCTGGAATGGGTAGAGTCACATCTTCCTTTATTCAAAAGTTAATACCCACAATTGGGTGAATCACTTCTCCGTGGAAATAATCTAATCAAGTTCCCAACATACAGTACTGAATAGGGTTCAAAAGAAACAGATGCCTTCACAAGATTGGATTAGAATTAAAGCATGAGCTTTCTAAGGCACATAAATCCTTTCAAACCAGCACAGTATCTTTCTCTGGATATCTTAATTTGGACCTTTTTATAGCCTTGCTTTAATTTGGACATTTTCATGCCTTGGAACTGTAAACTTGCAACTTATTAAATTCCCCCTTTTAAAGGCTGTTCTAGTTCTGATGTATCACATTCCAGTAGCTTGCTAACTAAACATAAGACCATGAAAATGTCCAAATTAAGGCACCAAAACGAGGTTACCTTCACTCAAGGTATCTGGAATACCTCTATCAGCTGAGAAGGCACATGGTGACATCTGTTAGCTTTCTCTACCAGCTTCTTCAAATGGCTTCCTCGGGGGCATTTTCTTTCTGCATCTCCAAAGGTCTCTGGCTATGTGGGCTCTGTGACTTTTTCCAAAATGATTCTCTCTCTTAAAGGACTTCAATAATCAACCCCACCTTGAATGGGTGGAGATCAAACTACTAAATCAAAAGGTCACACCCACAATTGAGTGGGTCACATCTCCATGGAAATAATAAAAAAGATCCCACCCAACAATATTGAGTTAAGATTAAAGAACATGGCTTTTGTGGGGGTATACAACAGCTTCAAACCAGCACACCATATGACAGAGAATCCCCAGATGTGATCGACCTTTCTTGAGTCAAGGTATCCCCTTGTTAATGCCTTAATGTGAAAAGTTTCATGGCCTTAGAACTGAAAATTTGTAGCATAATAAATCCCTTTTGTAAAAGCCAATCCATTTCTGCTATATTGCATTTCAGCAGTTTTAGCAAACCGAAACACTAACCAAACGGGGGTGCTCTATATCCCAAGGTACAGTATGCCTGACTCTGTGGATGCTTATTGTGCCCAAGCTAAATGTGAATTTGACTCCAGAAAGCTCCCTGCAATTGCACTGGGAAAGGGTGTAGTATTTGTCTACTAATGGAAATTTAACTTGTATTCTTTTTGCCCGTAGCAATCTGTTCTAGTTAGCTAGCTGCTGGAATGTAATATATCAGAAATGGAATGACTTTTAAAAAGGGAGAATTTAATAAGCTGCATGTGAACAGTTTTTAGGCCATGGAAATGTTCCAGTTAAAGCAAATCTATAGAAATGTTAAATCTAAGGCATCCAAGGAATGATACCTTGATTCAAGAAGGCCGATGAAGTTCAGGATTTCTCTCTCCTCTGGAAAGGCACAGGGTGAACACAGTCAGGGTTTCTCTCTTGGCTGGAAGAGGACATTGTGAACATGGTATCATCTGCTAGCTTCCTCTCCAGCTCACCGGGAGGCATTTTCCTTCTTCATCTCCAAAAGTCGCTGGCTGGTGGACTCTCCACTTTGTGGTGCTGTGGCGTTCTCTGCTCTCTCAGATTCTCCAGCTTTCTCCAAAATGTTTCCTCTTTTATAGGATTCCAGCAAAGTAATCAAGACCCACCTAGAATGGGTGTAGACATGTCTCCAACTAATCCTGTTTAACAACCACTCTTGATTGAGTCATATCTCCAGTGAGATGATCTAATTAAAGTTTCCAACACACAGTACTAAATAAGGATTAGAAGACACCATTGTTCCCACAAGGTTGATTAGGATTAAAACATGACTTTTCTAGGGTACATCAACCTTTTCAAACCAGCACACATTTGTACTGGTTTGAAAGGGGACCATGTTTTAACTGTGATCAGTCTTGTGGGAGCAACTGTTTCTTCTAATCCCTATTCAGCATATAGGTTGGAAATGTGATCAGATTATCTCCATAGAGATCTGACTTCACCCATTCCATGTGGGCTTGATTAGTTTAACTGAAATCCTTTAAAAGAGGAAGAATTTTGGAGAAAACTTCAGAATGTGGAGATTCAGAGAGACAGAGCCATGACAGGGTAACGAGAATGATGACAGCAAAGAGCCATGAGAATTGCAGAGCCCATGCCACCAGAGACCTTTGGATATGAAGAAGGAATCCATTCCCCAGGGAGCTTCACGAAACAAGAAGCCTGGAGGGAAATCTAGGAGACGTCATTATGTTTACCATGTGCGTTTCCAATTGAGAGAGTAATCCTGAACTTCTTTGGCCTTCTGAAACTAAGTTATTTTTTCCTGGATGCCTTAGATTGGACATTTTTATGCCTTGCTTTAATTTGGACATTTCTCATAGCCTTAGAACTATAAACTAGCAACTTATTAAATTTCCCTTTTAAAAAGCTATTCTGGTACATTGCATTCTGGCAGCTAGAAAACTAGAACAGCATTGTAGTAAATATCTTTCTGCAATAGGCTTCTGCAGGAACCGGTATGCACAATAAATCCCAAGGTTGAGAATGCACTGAACTGCCACTGATGGGTGCCACCAGCCAGCCTTGGACTGTGACCCCTGTGAATTGGAATACATAGAATACCCCGCTGGCCTGCAAAACTCAGCACATTGGAAAATCTAAAAAAGAATCTTCTGATTTAAGTCTGAAATTGGAGGTTGAACAATTTTCCTTTTCTTGGCCATAATGGTATCACTATTAGAGTTATTATTTCTGTGTGAGGGACTCTTAATGTTCTGTTCTCTCTTATGCTGTTGTTGTGGAATATGAATGCAGTGTCCTATGGTCAATGCAAACTGCTGTGGGGGGTGGGATGTGGATTGTGGCAGCCCAGGGATCAGGCCTCCTCCCTTAGGGAAAGAGTGGGGCCTTAAACTAATGTACCAAGAGTGGTAAGTGGTTGAGCTAAGACTGTGAGCTCTGGAGGGCACTGGTGGCATCATCCAGAGCAGGAGTTGGCAAACTATGTACATGGGCCAAACCTGACCCAATTTCAGTGTTTGTAAATTAAGTTTTACTGGAACATGGCCACACCCATTTTGAGCATATTGCTTATGGCTGCTTCTACACTAAAATGGTAGAGTTGAGTAGTTGCAACAAATGCCATATGGACTGTAAATTCTTATACAGTTCAAACTAACATCCAATAAGCATTTGAATTTCCTTCAAGTCCATTTGTTCTTTAGGCATGTCAAGCTATAAACTTATTTCCATACGGGGGGAGAAAGAGAGAGAGAGGGAGGGAGGAAGGAAGGGAGAGAGAGAGAGAAAGAGTTAGTTAGACGGCAGAGCCCCAGGCTATTTGCATTGACCAAGGAATATAGAGGTTGAATGAATAACAGGGGAATCGAGTCAATAATTTTAATCCTTTTCCTCTTTGATAGTAGGTTGATGCCTAAATTATCTAAAAGATTGCATAATTTAAATATCTCATTATGCAGAGGACAATTTCTTTGTTACTAACTATAATCAACACTTCAGGAATGCTTTTCTTTCACTGGTCTCTCCTAGGAAGAAAAATGTGGTATAGGTTTCTCTGGCACTAGGACCACGTAGGTGTGCTAAAAGTGATGTGCTAACAGGGATGTTCCCTCTTATAGGGATTAACAGCTTGTCCACATATTTCAAACTTATTGAGCTCTAGATACTGAAAGCAGATTAGATTGCATGAATTAATTTTATTTATACAAGTTAGTTTCTTGACTTAAGGCATTTGCACATATTGGTTCCTCTGTCTGGAATTTTCTCCCTACTTTTTACCCAGCTAACATCTACTTATCCTTGCTGTGAGCTTAAACATCACTTCTCAGAAAGCCCTACCTTACTCCGCAGTGACCTTCTTCTCTTATACTATTTCACAGCATATGCGTTTTTCCTTTATGATCCCTATCCCAAAGTGTACAATTAAAAATGCTTCTGTATATTCTTCATTTAACATGGTCCCTGCTATGTTCAATGAGATCAGGTTGACTTTTGTTGACTGTTGTATTAATATTTATCAGCAGCACAGTTTCTGGCACATAGTAGTTTCTAATAAATATTTCTTGAATGAATGAATGAAAGTTAAAGTAAATTATGACACAATGTGAATATATGGAAAAATATTAACATTGTTCTTCAAGTTGGCCAGAAGCATTTCAGAAGACTTACTAAAAATCGTTGAATAATCAACATTTTAGAAACCAAAGAGCATCTTTGATCCAGATGTTTTTTGTGCATGTATTTTATCCTTAGTTTAGAAAGGAAACTCACGAAGATAATCTTAATTTTTCTACTCCTGGTTTAGAATACAGTGATTATCACATCTAGTTTTCATTGTTAAGGGAGATGAAATTCATTTTTGCAAGATTTTCAATTCTGTTTCCCCACATTCACACACATACAACTGGTCATACACACAAAACTGGACAAAAAAAATTTGTTTTGTATTTTATGAAACATACACCAGAACATTTAAAGAAGCAAAGAATGATAAGCATTTATAACAAAAACTTTTTGAGTGAAGATCATTATCATACATGTATCACCAACCGCATCATATTTAAGTGGCAATGAAAGACTGAAGCTTGAAAAAGTCTAGTGGCATATTGATAATGTTTAATGATCAAGCTGTCTGGGGGCAATAAGAAAAAAAGATCTGCAGCATTTCCTGATTTCCAGAGTGTAAACACTCCCACCATGACCAATTCCAAGCTGTCAACCTGGGAGCTGGGTAGAGATGCACGCAAACAGCTTGCACAAGTCAGGGAGAGCCGCTTTCAGCACACCGCTGGTCCCACTGGGGAGACCTAATCATTATAGAACTACCAGCAATAAGTAATCTAAGACATTGCTTCCCAACCTTATGCCACAAGAATTGTACATGATTTTAGTTGATTTGACAAGATGCACACTTTATAGTCAAAGATGGACATAGTCCTGGGTTTTAAAATCCTGGAAACCCAAGTTCCTAATCATTAGGGCAAAAAATTAAAAGTATGTTGTTAAAGCTGCTGAAAGCAAACTTGATTTACTTATTTAAACATATGGAGTTGTTCTGCTGCTAAGGGTGAAAGACAGCCCACTCCTCTATCCTTCTAATGGAATTTATCAATTCAATGAACAGAGAAATACTAGACTTAAAAAAGAAAACTCCTGACTACATTCACATGTCTTTTTAGGAATCTGTCAAGAATATTTTAAGTCACACATGTGGAACTGGATTCAATAAAAGCTTTTTTCTTCTCTCTCATTTTTTTTTTTTTTTCAAAATCAAAATCCAGAGTAGTTACAGAATCCATTTTGGTCACTTGGAACTTGGACGGAGTTGGAAAATTGTTCACACCAATCAATGTTCTTCTATATTCTAAAAATCACCAGGTGTGGGGGTGAAGGAATTATTGGTGAAAGGGCAAGGAGCGGTGAAGAGGGGAAGCATCAGCAAAGGGAGGCTGAAGTGTGGTCAATAAGTTATTACCTAAAGGAACACAGATGAAGAAATGATCACCAATCCAGGCACATTTTACATCCTTAGAAAACATTCATTGTTATGCTAATAATTAAGCTTGATTATTTAATGTCAGATTATGAATTTTTAAAAAATCAGCACACATGAAATAATCAGATTATAAGATTGCTTATCAGTTTTTTGGGGTTTTTTGTATGCTGTATGGTGGGGCCACATTTCATTATTTTTCCATGTGAGTAACCTGTTGTTGCAGTAACACTTGTTGAAATTTTTGTTTGTTTGTTTTGCTTGTTTGTTTTTTGGGAAGTGCATGGACCGGGAATTGAATCCGGGTCTCCCGCATGGTAGGCGAGAATTCTACCACTGAACAACCCTTGCACCGTGCTTTTAAGTTTTAAATAGAGAAAAACTGGCAATTGTCCAAATGTTCAAAAGAAAGCATATATTTAAATATGGCAGGTGGATATGCAGTCATTAAAATATTTTTTTCAAGAAATATGTCCACAGAGGTTAAACAGTAAGGGTTGAAAAGCTATATATATATTATACTTCCAATTTTGACCTAAAATGTCTTAGTGCTGTGTGAAGGGATGTTTAGAGTCATGTATGTCACCAGAAGGAAAGTTGGATGTAAAACATGGGAACGTGTAACACAGTGAATCCAGTAGTGGAATTATCCATGATTAACTGTTATTACAAGTTATTCCATGAACTAGAGCAAATGTACAGCATTATTGCAAGGAGTAAAAAATACAAGAGTATATGGGGGAAAAATGTACCGATTCCAAACTATGGACTATAGCTAACAGTAATATTTTAATACTCTTTCATCAACAGTAATAAATGTAACCACACCCATACTATGGGTCAATAATGGAGGTGGGGTGGGGATAGAGTATGGGAGATTTAGGGTTTTTTTATTTTCTTCCTTTTCTGGAGTAATGAAAATACTCTCTATTTCATCATGGGGATGTATGCACAACTATGTGATGATACTTTGAGCAGTGACTGTATACCTCAGATGGTTTCTACGGTGTGTGAATATATCTCAATAAAATTGCACTTAAAAAAAAATGTCCGCCTTATTGCCTAGAAAACAAAATGGGAGGAAAGACATCAAATTAAGAGTGACTGAGAGAAGTGACAGTAAACGGAGTTTTTTCATGGTTTCTGTATTTTCCAAATTGTCTCCAGAGTCTTATAAGTGAAAATATCTTAAATTTAGAAAAGATTGAACCATTTAACATATCAAGAATTCTTTGAAAAGTATGTATACTTTAATACCAGCTTTCTCAAATTGCTCAGTTAACCCATTTCTTATTTTGCTGAAATTTGATAGTCTTCACCAGTTATAGCCCACATATTCAATTGTATTATTCTGCCAAATTTTGCATAGTAGGAAAAGGGAAAGGCCTTTATTGGCTAGAACTCATGCTGGGGTGGTAGAGGCTTTCCCCTTCACAGCCACTATTGAATAATTGTATCTCAAACCTTGGAAAAGTTAAGCCAGTCTTTAAGAGTAAATAAAAAGTAACTGAATTTAAATTTTAAAGCACATTGTTTGGCAGTGTTATAAAACACTATACAATCCCAAACTGTCTTGGTGCTTTACCCATTAGCCACACTAAAGCATAAATAAGAGATACTAAGCTACGTTAAGATCCAAACCTTTTCAATTTTATCTTCTCATTAAGAATGTTTCTATTTTAAATAGTGATCAAATTAAACATTACGCAGGATAATTCTAATATCCTGATTGTTTCTTTACCCTCAGGATTGGCAATGTGATGAATCTCGCCTTGAATCTAGGAATGTTGACAATAGGGGACCCAACTATCATTTCTTAAGGTAGTTTCCATCAGTGTCCACAAAACCATTTTAAATTTCCAACCACAAAATACACCATCTGTAAGTCTTAGGGGCATGTACAAATGAGCTGACACTTAGCAGCTGTGTGACTATGGGTAACACTGCACAACCTGTGTCTCAGTCCTCTTACCTGTAAAATGTATCTAATATAGTCATTCTGAGGATTAAATGAAGATGTTTCAGATGTTTGGAACCAGATAAAGAACATGGCAAGTATGGTGACAGCCACCACTATAAGGTATTATGGTTAAGAGTAAATTCTTTTTGAAAGTGCTTGGGCTCCAATGCCAATTTAGCTACTTAGCTGTAATCCCGTTCCTCATCTACAGACTGATAAGAATTAGCTATTTAGAAGAATCTTGCTGGCAGCAGGGTAGCAAAAAAGGTTTTTCTACTCTAGTGAATTCTAAGGTGTTACCTAAATGAAAGATTAAATACTTGATTTCTCTAGTACTCAGTTTCCATATTCCTCAGCTTGTGCAAATAAGCCTGGGAATTCCTTTTACTCCCTGAATTTAGAAATACACTTGACATAACTTGAAGAACAAATAGTCTTGAAGACAATTCAGGATGCATGGGTGGTTCAGTGGTAGAATGCTCCCTTGCTATGCAGATCAGGGTTCAATTCCCTACCCATGAACCCAAAAAGAAAAAATTCAACCAACCTTATAACGAGCACTTGGAACGATGAAGTAGTCTAAGTGCTGTTAAGTATTATCTATTTGCTTCATGGAACCTTATAAACATGTCAAAATTGATACTGTAGTTCCCAAGGGGAGGGAACTGATATACTAACATCCTTGTAGTATTCTGACCTTAGAACGTGAATTTCACTAAACATGAAGTTTTGTAAACAGTAGCTCAATTGATGAATAGGTAAACAGCCTATATTGTTGGACCTCCAACTAAATGAGTTCTCCAAATTAGTCATTTCTGAACTGAACTAAAACAAGTAATGGTCTAGTGATGATATATAAAGGCTCGGTTCCAAATAACTTGTTGAGCATAAAAGTTTGTCTTTATGAAGTCTCCTGCCAGTGAAGGATGAATATAGTCTAAGTGGTATTTTTAAATGAGATAACAAAAGATCTATAAACTGCCCCTAGGTCTTAGGCTATTAAGAGAAATGCATTTATGCTCCAAGGCAAAGTAGTGGCTACAGTTGCCTTAAAAAAAAATTCCAGCAATCACTCATCTCCCAATTAGTTTCTTTTAGAAAAAGTAATCAATTAAAAATCACTAGTCCCAGGTGGGCTGTGGTGGCTCAGTGGCAGAGTCCTCGCCTGCAATGCTGGAGACCCCGGTTTGATTCCTGGTGCCTGCCCATGTAAGAAAATTAAATAATAAATAAAAAAAGACTCTTAAAAACAAAAACAAACAAAAAAACCCCACGGGTCCCCAGATACCACACAAAAAACAAATCTGTATAACAAGTTACAACAAAAATAAACATAGACAAACAAGTCTTTGATTTTTATTATTCAAAAAAGCTTCATATTTTTTTATTTAGCTTTTTGACTCTGTGCTTGTGCCTTCAACACTTTCACAACGATTTTCTGCTCCTCAATCAGGAAAGCACGCTTGATCCTATAAAGGAAAATACTGTATGAATATAATTTTGAGAAATGTTATCTCACTTATTAACACAGGGCAGGAAAAGAACTGAACAAAAAGATTAGAAACAAACAAAACTCCAAGTACAGAATAAAAGCTTATAAACAGAGAGATCATTTTAACTTTTCAAACTCCTTCCCAATATCATGTAAGGAAGGATCAGCACTCTTCAAGTGCCATGACAGTAGCACCCACCCTTCCTTTCTTCTGGGTTAATATAAATGACTACAAAATCACTCCCACAGGAGACCATTCTCTGCCTTTTATGTTAACTTTCCTTTAATATCATTTCTTTATTATTACTCCCTCTGGAGCAAGGTGTAAGAATAATTTAGTGTCTATTTAGAGGGTTGTGATGAAGACTAAATTTGGCAAGACTTCAAATTTTCTGGGTTTTGAATCTCCATTTAGGGAGGGAGTACATTTTATAGATTATAATTATTTACCTACACTCTATAGTTTTGCCATTGTGTGAAGGAAGTTGCTCTATTGATCCTTTTTTCTTGCCTGCTCAAGGGCATATGGAGTGTTCAAACTTGTACTCTATGAAAAATGCTGTTCAGCATAGTGAAAAGCACTGGAAATCAAGAGGACCAGGGGTCAAGTGTCAGACATGCATTTTGTGATAAACCATTTACAAATTTTTCTCTCTTTAAATTTCGCAGAACCCTACTCCCAATGACTTCGGGTATATAATCCACACAGCAAAAACTCATCTTGCTCCCACTGAAACTTGCCCCACATGTGTTCTCTATGGATACCACCTAGACTCAAAACCCCAGGATCTCTGACTCTTTCATCAAATCTCCTTATTATAATCACATTAGAGATACAACTGATGTCTTATTAGTTTCCTAAACATACAAATAGCAAAGACTAAACAGACTTGCTCAGCATCAACCCAAAATCCTAATTTCCAGGCCACCCTTATTTGGCCTACTAAATTCATATCCCCAGGACCTAGAGCCTGAAAATTTGTATTTTAATAAATGTGCTCCTGTGAGTCTCACATTCACACAACTTAAGAACCAAAGACTGGTAAAAACCCAAACTCCTCTAGCTTCAAACTGGAGTTTATCTCCAGTTTATTTTTCCAACATCACTTCTCATTTCCCTTCTTACATCCTCAACTCACCAGATCAAACAACTAAAGCAGATTATTTATCTTGAATTTACATTAATGCAAAGTCTGATCCTCCCCTTACAAATGAACTCTTGAGAGGTAAAAATGGAGGTTTGCACGTTTGGTGTGAAAAATTTGGCTACAATCTTAGTTAGGCAACTTTACAGAAGAACTAAATAAAGTGGAGGAAAACCACTTCTCTGAATCAATTTCAGCTCTTGCCAACTAGTTGTTAGTGGTATCACCTAAAAATGTTAAAAACAAATTTGAGCTATGCATACCTGTCCCTCCCCACTGCCACTTCCTTTGCCTGGATCTTTAGTTCCTGCCTAAGTTACTTGAATATCATCTTGACTTGTTTCCACTCACAGGCTTTATATACTAGTCAAGCCAGAAACCAGGAAATCATCCTTGACTCCCCCTACCCCATCAAATCAATCACCTCCCCAATCCTTCCATTACTGCCTTCTTTGATGAGGAATTTAACGGAGTCAGTGGGGTTAAAAGCAAGGGTCTCAATAAAACTCAGAATGAACCCTGGTGCTACCCCTTATGTGAACTTGAGTAATAAGCCCTAGTTTCTTTACAAAATAGGGAACTCCCTCTTGATAAAACTTGTGAGGATTTTAGAGTTTACCACAGTTTGTCAATAAATGTTACTATTACTAATTCCACTGCTTCTACCCTAGGTTATAACCAATACTTTCCTAGACAATAACCCTGTAACAGATCCCACCCAAACAGAACCCTCACTCATCCTTCAGGTCTTGATGCAAACATTTCCTCATCCTTGAGAAAACAGAGGAGCTATATGTTCCAAACGTACAGCTTTGTTGAATGACTTCGCCATCCACTCTGTTGCTGTTACGCTTCTGGCACAACAAAGGGTTCTCTGCGCTGCTCAAAACCCATGAATTACATTTTAAAGGATCTAGTTAAAAATCATGTTTTAAACTTGTAAGGTTCTTCGTGATATGTGACTTTTCTTCTGCATCACCTCCTATAATTTTTTGCTCCTGCCACATCAGAGCAGGAGCTATTTTGTTCCTATGCTTTTGGTCTTTCATGCCAGCTACTTGACTGTTCACCCTTCAAGACTCAGCTGAAGTGTATCCTTTGGAACTCTTTCATCCCAAGAACTCGACCAACTTTAATTACCACTGATCATATTTTCTTACCTGCCTCCTTCATAAAACTTAATATTTTACCACAAGCATAAAAGTTTTCAAAGATTTTGACTGAGTTAATACCACTTATTGGTTTGCATAGCACCAAATTTCTGTCAAGGAAGGATTCAAAAGCATGCAACTTTACTTTTAAGTAGCTAATTCTTCTTGCCAGTCTTCTGATAATGATTAGGATTCAATGTAACAAATATACACACAAATGTTCAAGAAAGTCCATTTAATATTTACCTGTCACGGACACATTTAGCACACATGGAACCACCATAGGCTCTGCTGACGTGCTTTTTGGTCTTAGATAACCGCATAAGAACCTTAGGCCTCACAGCACGAACCTGAATAAAGAGAATGTTGAGATGAGTTTGTGATGCTTTACTAGAAAAAGAAAATCCTGATTTTTGCTAAGTCTTATTTTTGAAAGTGCAAAGGGAATTGGTTTCCAATGATAATTCACTTATTATCTGAAAGGTATTTCACATATAGGGTTTTAAAGGGCTGTATTCTTGACAGGTTTGGACCATGATGCTTCATAATTTTCAGTCCTCAGAGTGGTAACCTTTCTTTTATTCATCCCCTTACCAAGGGAGCATTCCTCAAAAATTCAACCCTTGTTGTGCTGTTTATCACTTACACCCCGAAGTCGGCCAGGGCACACCCCACATGCAGATTTTGGTGCTTTCCCAACTTTTTTGGTATAAAGGTAAACAATTCTATTACCAGGGGTCCGGGACCTAGGAGGCAAAGGATAGGAACAGGTTGGAATTTTGTAGAGTAGATGAAAATATGTATTTAAAATTTTAGAACTACTTACAGCCTAGTTTTATTAGAAGCAGTATTGTAGGACAGCCTACGACGGTACGTCAAACGCTGGACCATTTTGAATGCCTAAATTAAAGAGTGGGACAAAATCGTTTTTCTCCATTATGAAAGAAATTCAAACCTCGAAATACAATAACAAATAACTTTTAGACTTGCTCTTGTTCAGCCACTTGTATTGCTCCTGTGCCCTAGTTTTCTCACCAAATATACATTAGTTACCTATACATTGACATATATCCTAGCATATTAAGGCGTCTTATGAAAAGCATTTCACATTTTAAAAGAACATAATGAAATATTTTCTTATATTATCTGCTTGTATGTGCTACTTGGTTAAAATTCTGGTCACCAGGCCCTTTCCTCAGGGTCTTTGGGGTTGTACCCAGAAGAGCATTAGACCAGGCAAGTTGGAGAAACACTGGTTTTAAAAAAAAGGTTATATGGGAGATTTGAAGTTGAATCCTAGCTATGCCATTTACTGGGATTGCTGTGCAACAAACGAGCTCCCATCCCCCCAAATGGAGTTTTCTACCTACTTTACATAACCCTCATTAGGAGTGAATGAGGCAAACTATCCCAGTCAAAACAGGGTCCACCAAAAAGCAGATGCCCAGGGTTCTGTCTTGCCCCAAAGAGTAAGTGCCTTTAGTCCTAGATTAAATAGGTGTCTTTGGATTTTGGACCTAATATATCTTCATTTATCAAGTTGAAATATTTGTTACTCAGCATGTCGATTTTAGATATGCACATGACAACTAAGGAATTTTTAACTACCCTACTCAAACTAACATAAAACATAAAAACTTGAAACAAGCTAAACCGTTTCATTACAGCATGTTGGGGCTCAGTGACAGAGTTCTCACCTGCCATGCAGGAGACCCAGGTTTGTTTCCCGGTGCCTGCCCATGTTAAAACAAACAAACAGCAACAACAAAAAACCCCCCAAGAGCCTGAATTTGTTGTCACAAACGCCAACATTTTTCCTCCGTGGAGGATTTTATTACTTACCATATGGCGAATACCGCTTACTTCTAAATCACTAACGTTAACTACACTAAAACAACTGTCCAAAACCGACTCGAAAGCCCAGTGCGAATGACCCAGAAAGCGTCTGTCCCGTTTGCATCGCAAAAACTAACAGGCAAAACCCATACTAAAGTATCTCCCTTGTTTGGAAACAGAAAACACTTTAAAACAACCACCCCAACTTGGCGGCTCCCCGCCCTCCCTTTCACGGAGAACATCTTCAGGCGCAATGTCAAGATATGAGTTAAGAGTCGAAAATGCCCCATAATATTAACGAGCCTGACCACAAGTCGTTTCTGTTTTTCAACGCTGGACTGGGAAAGCGGCAAAAGCCCCTAGCAGTGAGCTCTGGCCATTCCTGGGTCCGGAGGGACCGTCGGCATCAAGGGGTGACCCAAGTTAAAGGCTAGCGTTTGGTCCCCACCAGCCTCCCTCCGGCGCCCCTTACCCCCACGCAAGCTCAAAGGACCGCGCCTGAGACTGCCCAGCTTCTGGAACCACCCGGATGGCGGACGATTGTAAAGGGAAAAAAAGGCAAAACGCAGCCATACCTCAGGGTACCGTCCCCGGAAGAGGAAAAGGAAGCACTCCTCGGTTCAAAGGTCAAATATTAGTGCGCGGGTCAGGAAGTTGTGTCAGCGTTAGGGGCGTGACGGATAGAGCGCAGCCATGTTGTACGGTAGCCGACGTACCGCCCTTCCCGAGGGCGGGGATGCGTTTCAGCGTTCTACAACACAGAATCTTTCCCGAGTCATTGTAGAAACAAAGCTAAGTGACAAATGAGCCGCAAAGGACAGAGAGGGGACAAAGTTTTGCTTTGTTTTATTTTGTTCCTACCGGCTCTTCGACACGTCGAAGCTACACTGCGCTGGCTCTGGTGTGAGAACTGGGTTTATATTCCAAATCTGGCACTTATCTTTAGGTGACGTTTTGAGGAATTGCTCTTTGGCCGTCCCTTCTTTTTCATTGTCATTCATTCAGAGCACAATCTTTGTAAAAATATTGGGGTTTTCATTCAGGATCTGCTGGTCATTAGCTCTATAACTTTGGGCAAAACCTTAAATTCTCTAAAATGGGGATATCAGTGACCACCCTCCGGGTTATGTCATGATGAAGGGCATCATGAAGTTAGCACAGGGGCTTATTAAGAGCAAGGGCTCAATAGAAGGTGGCTAATCTTATGGTTACGAACAAAAAGACACTAGCGGTTTCACGTGGGTGGTAGAGCTTGGGCTGGACGTTACAATGAAACAAAATCCACCTCTCTAAAATAATTTGTAGACGTTTACATTAAATGTGTATTTTCCTGAGAAGAGGGTCCTTATCTTTCATCACATTGCCAAAGGGGTCAAGACTCCCTGAAAAGTAATGAACGCTTTGTCTGGGCTCTGAGGGAATATGCCAAAAAAAAAGTGTGGTTGTGGGTGGGTGGGGGGGCGATCTTTAAGATTTTATCTTAGATTAGGTTCCCTGGCAACAGACTGAGAGGGAGAGTTTTCTGCTGGTTTATTGGGAGTGCTTTTAGGAAATATACACGTAAGGAAGTGAAGTTGACAGGATCAGGTGACCCACAAAGGGTTGCAACTGAGGCCACAGCTGTTCCAACAGGAATTCTGGAAGTAGAATGGCTCTTTGGAGTTTTCCCTTTGTGTTTCTACGTTAGTCAGTCCTTAGCGTGTTCCTCCCTGACTGTGAGTGAGGCAGTTTCCTGAGGCTGAGGGCAGTGTCCATAGAGGGAGGCAGCTGTGGGCCAGCAGCAGCCTATATTCCCAGCAGCTAGGGGCTGATGATGCCTTCACCCGGAAGAGAAGATTTTTGAGAGAGCATCACAGTATCCACTCAAGTTTGCTTCCAAAATAACGTTTTAATTATTTAAATAAAAAGTCCTTGTTAATGACTCATTTAGAATTATTTTTTTTGCATTGAGAGGTAGGTATATAATTTTGCTCTTTCCTTATGGATGACCATTGTTTTCCTCTCCCCTTGCGTAATCTGATGTTACCTTTTGCCATATACCAAAGTTCAGTACATGTATGGGTCTGTTTCTGGCTTTCTGTTTTATTCTACAAGTCATTTTGTCTTATTTTATCAGTTCCACACTTTAATAAATCCTAACATTTGGAAGGACAATATTCACATGCCCTCCCCCCCTTCAGAAGGGAAATTCTTGATCTTTTTCTCTTCCGGAAACATTTTTAGTTAATCTGAAATTTAGTAGTATTTGAAATTAATCTATGGTAGAATTAGGGGAGAACTAATATTTTTATGATATGTTTTACTAAGCATGAATATGGCATATCTCTCCAAATATTTGAATCTACTTTAATGTTCTTTAATAAAGTTTTATAATTTTTCTACAGACATTTGCATGCCTTTTTTTAGATTAATTTTTAGGTATTTGACATTTTCTGATTCCATATTGATGGTGTCTTTTAAAATCTGTATTCTAGCTGTTTGTTGCTGGTATATAGAAATGCAATCAGTCATCTTGATAAATTCTCTGATTATTTCTAATAATTTGCATGAAGATTCTTTTGGATTTCCTATACAAATGATCATATAACTATTAAGGAAATTTAAGTGGTAATTAAACATCATCACACAATAAGTTTGCTGCTTAATGAATTGTCACAACCACCTACACCTAGATTAAGAAATAATATTATCATTCTTCCAGAACCCCACTTGTTTCCTCTTTCTTTTCCTCCTCCTTTCTTCTAGGGTAATTACTGTCTTGACTTTTAACCCCATAAATAATCACTATTCTGACTAACCACATAAATAAGTTTTTCTATTTTTGTAGGAATTATACTCTTTGTATCTGGCTTCTTTCGCTCAACCTTATATTTACAAGATTTAGCTATATTATTTTTCATTATTATTACTTCATGGAATTCCACCGAGTAAATATACCACTATTTATTGTTGATGGACATTGAGTAGTTTCCAGTTATGGCTATTATGAAAACTTCTCTGTGAACATTGTTGCATGTATCTTTTGGTAAAGATATGTTACCAAAAACATATCTGTTAGGTATATACCTAGAAATGAAATTTCTGGGTCATACCATATGTGTGGTAGGCAGAATTCTAGGAATTTTAAGATGGCCCCATGACTTCTGTCCCTTAGGGTTACTCTTGTGATTATATAGTATTACAAGAGAAAAAGGATTTTGAAGATGTAATGAAGTTTACTAATCAGTTGACCACAGTTGAGGCCAGAATCAGAGATGGACTGAAGAGATGTGATTCAGAACACTAACAGCTTGTCCTATGCTGAATATGGAATTCTAGTTTGGCAAGGGTTCTTTTTTCCCCTTCCTTTCAGTACTTTGAATATATCATTTCTTTTGTCTTCTTGCTTCTGTGAGCTGTTGAGAAGTCATAAATTATTCTTATTTTTGCTTCATCGAGGCAATTTATCACTTCTCTCTGACTCCTTTTT
Source organism: Myrmecophaga tridactyla (assembly GCA_004026745.1). Lineage (NCBI taxonomy): Eukaryota > Metazoa > Chordata > Mammalia > Pilosa > Myrmecophagidae > Myrmecophaga > Myrmecophaga tridactyla. The sequence continues at coordinate 5,623 of PVIY010020372.1, read as the reverse complement.
AAAATGTTTATTATTGTTAAATATAATATATATGCAATATATATACAAAGAAAAGAAGAAAAAGCAATGATTTTCAAGCAGGTACAGAATAGATTTTAGAGTTTGTTATGGGGGTAACCATTCCACTATTTCAGATTTTTCTTTTTAGCTGTTCCAAAACACTGGAGGCGAGAAGAAATATATATTTTTCTTTGTTGGAAAAGTAACATATATACAAAAAAGCAATAAATTTCAAAGCATATCACAACAATTACTTGTAGGACTGATTTCGGAGTTTGGTATGGGTTATAATTCCACCATTTTAGGTTTTTACTTCAAGCTGCTCTAAGATGCTGGAGACTAAAAAAAATAGCAATATAGTGATTCAGCAATCATACACATTTGTTAAGCCCTAACTTCTCTGCATAACTCCACCATAAACTTTTATCTTTCTCCCAGTCTTTCATGTTGGGAGGGGCTGTCAATAATATAGGATAGGGGGATGGAACTATTTGATGTTCTGGAGCGACTGACCCCTCTTCATTTCAGGATTTATCTGGTCCAGGGACACATCTGGAGGTTGTAGGTTTCTGAAAAGGTACCCTAGTGCATGGAACCTTTGTATAATCTTACATAATGCCCTAGGTGGAATGGTTTTGGTTGGGGTTTGCAAGTTATTGTAGGTAGCCATGTCTAACTGAAGCTTGTGTAAGAGTGACTTCCAGAGTAGCCACTCAACTCTATTTGAACTCTCTCAGCCACTGGTACCCTATTTGTTACACTTCTTCCCCCCCCCCTTTTTTTTCAGGATGGCATTGTTGATCCCACAGTGCCAGGGCCAGACTCATTCCTAGGAGTCATCTCCCATGCCACCAAGGAGACTTTCACACCTGGATGTTATGTCCCATGTAGTGGGGAAGGCAATAATTTCACTTGCAGAGTTGGGCTTAGAGAGAGAGGGAGAGAGAGAGAGAAAGAGAGAGCCCACATCTGAGCAACGAAAGAGGTCCTCTGGACGTAATTCTTAGTCATACCTATAGGTAGACTAAGCTTCTCCACTACATACATAAGCTTCACAAGAGCAAGCCTCAAGGTCAAGGGTTTGGCCTATTGATTTGGGTGTCCCTAATGTTTGATGCAGTATCGGGGTTTCCCCAGTGGTAAAGTTTAATAGATTTTTTCTTCCATCCCTCAAAGGACTTTGCCAATACTTTTTGATTATCTGCTTAATATACTCTGAGATGAGTCCAGGCATTACATTAAGCTATACAGGATCAAAGACCTTCCTTCTTATTCTGGGCTCCTTGTGTTTTATTGTTTAAATAATTTAACAAGGCAGGTTGAGTTAGATTATGTGCTACAGAAAATTTATGTTCTAGGCTAAATAAACCTTTCTTGCTTTGGTCTCAAAGACTAGATGAGGTTAAAACATAGATAAAGTCTTCGTTACACCTATATTCTGAATTATCTTAATCCCAGTCTGATCATCTTCATTTTTAACTCTAAATACCAGGTTGTACATATATAAAACAGCCTCTCAAAATCCAGAAATAATAATTACCACTCTGGGCTAAACATGACTTGTTTAAGAGTTTACAATTTAAGTCCCTATTTTCTTATAAGGACTTTCTAAATGAGTCCATACAATAATTGTTCTTTTGTTTCTGGCTTATTTTGCCTCACCAAATGTCCCATAGGTTCATTCACAATGCTGCATGCCTCACAACTTCATTCCTTTTGTAGAAGCACAATATTTGATCATATGTATACACCATCGTTCCTATGTCTCAATCAGTGCATCCTTCAGCCATGTCCATTCATTAGGCACCATGTATAATGTCCAAAGTAAACAGCCCATCAAAAGTCTTGATTTTAGTTAATTTCATTGTTCACAAGAAAAAGATAACCAGTAAACACACCCTTACCAAACAGAAAATCTAAACTACCTGTTAACTCTTGTTCCTCCCCACTTTGTGTTGCTGTGGTACTGTTGATGTTTTCCTGTTAAACATATCCCATAGCATGCAAAGGCAGTTTTCCTCCTATACCCCAAACTTACACACTCTTTTAACAACAGTCATACCTTTGAAGTAGTTCATGCAAGAATTTATTTATATTTGTAGTGTTAATCAGTGGGACACATGAGTGTATACAACCCCTTTCAATCATGTTCACCTTCAATGTGGTAATATTACTTATAGACCCACTAGTGAACCACCTTCACGTCTTTCTACTCCCTTATATTTGAGTTCAACCTCACTAACTAATCAGCCACCCATCTCTAGCTTCTGTGTGTCTCTAGGTTCCCTATATTCTGTATTATAAGTCTCTGATTTTACGTTTACCATGATCATAAAAGTGAAATCACACAGTATCTCTCCTTTTGTGCCTGGCTTATTTCATTCTGCATTATGTCCTGAAGGCTCATCCACCTGTGATGTGCTTCAGGACGTCATTTTGTCCTACTGCTGCATAATATTCCATCATATATATGAATTATTTCCATCTTTTGGCAATTGTGAATAATGCTGCTATGAACATTGGTGTGCAAAATGTCTATGTCGCTGCTTTTAGCTCTTCTGGGTATATACTGAGTAGAGGTATTGCTGGGTCATAGGGCAACTCGATATTTAGTTTCTTAAGGAACCACCAAACAGTCTTCCATAGCGGCTGTACCATTATACATCCCCACCAGCAGTGCATAAGTGTCCCAGTTTTTCCACATGCTCTCCAACATTTGTAGTTCCCTGTTTGTTTAATAGCAGCGATTCTTATTATAGGTATGAGGTGGTATCTCATTGTAGTCCTGATCTGCATTTCCCTTATAGCTAATGAAAATGAGCATCCCTTCATGTGCTTTTGAGCCATCTGTATTTGCTCTTCAGAAAAATGCCTATTCATATCTTTAGCCCATTTTATAATTGGGTTGTTTGTTCTTTTGTTGTTGAGTTTGTATGATTTCTTTATATATACAGGATATTAAATCTTTATTTGATGTATGATTTCCAAATATTTTCTCCCATTGAGTTGGCTGTCTCTTCACTTTTTTGACAGAGTCTTTTAACACTCAAAAGCATTTGATTTTGAGGAGTTCCCATTTATCTATTTTTTCACTTGTTGCTTGTACTTTGGGTGTAAAGTTTAGGAAGCTACCTCCAATTACTAGGTCTTGGAAGATGTTTCCGCACATTTTCCTCTGGAAGCTTTATTGTACTGGTTCTAATATTTAGATGTTTGATCCACTTTGAATTAATTTTTGTATAGGATGTAAGATAGGGGTCCTCTTTCATTCTTTTGGCTATTGATGTCCAGTTCTTCCATGGCCATTTATTGAAAAAACTATTGTTCTAGTTTGCTATCTGCCAGAATGCGATATACAAGAAACGGAATGGCTTTTAAAAAGGGGAATTTAACCAGATACTAATTTACATCTGTTCCAAGGCTGAGAAAATGTCCCAATTAAAACAAGTTTGTAGAAATGTCTAATCTAAGGCATCCAGGGAAAGATACCTTGATTCGAGAAGGCCGATGAAGTTCAGGGTTTCTCTCTCAAGTGAGAAGGCACATGGTGAACATGGTCAGAATTTCACTCTCATCTGAAAGGGCACATGCTGAACAAGGCATCATCTGCTAGCTTCTTATCCTGTCTTCCTGTTTCATGAAGCTCCCCAGGAGGCATTTTGCTTCTTCATCTCCAAAGGTCACTAGCTGGTAAACTCTGCTTCTCGTGGTTATGCCCTTCTGCTCTGCTCTCTCTGAATCTCTCAGTCTCTAAAATGTTTCCTCTTTTATAGGACTCCAGAAACTTATCAAGACCCACCCAAATGGGTGGAGACATGTCGTCACCTAATCCAGTTTAACAACCACTCGATTAAATCACATCTCCAGGGAGATGATCTGATTACAGTTTCAAACATACAGTATTGAATAGGGATTATTCTGCCTTTATGAAATGGGATTTAGATTAAGACATGGCTTTTCTAGGGGACATACATCCTTTCAAACCAGCACAACTATTTTGTTCCAGTTCAGTGGATTTGGGGCCTTTTCTAAGACCAGTAGACCATAGATTTGGTGGTCTATTTCTTCACTTTAGATTCAGTTCCATTGGTCAATACTTCTATTTTTGTGCCAGCATCATACTGTTTTGACCAATGTGGCTTTATAATAAGTTTTAAAATCAGGGCGTGGTAATCCTCCCACCTCATTCTTCTTTTTAAGGATGATTTTTTAGCTTTTCGGGATCTCTTTCCCTTCCAGCTGAATTTCCAAGCCTTCAAAACAGGGTATTGGAATTTTGATTGGTACTGCATTGAATCTGTAGATCCATTGGGTAGAACTGACCTCTTAACTACATTTAACCTTACTATCCATGAGCAGGAAATGTCTTTCCACCTATTTAGATCTTTGATTTCTTTTAGGAATGTTATGTAGTTTTCTGTGTACAAGTCCTTTGCATCCCTAATTAAGTTCATTCCTAGATACTTGATTCTTTTAGTTGCTATATTGAATGGATTTTTCCTCTTGATTGACTCCTCAGTTAGGTTATTGCTTGTGTATAGAAAAATTACTAACTTTTGCACATTAATTTTATATCCCGCCACCTTGCTGAATTTATTAGCTCAAGTAACTTTGTTGTATATTTCTCAGGATTTTCCAAGTATAGTATCATGTCATCTGCAAATAATGAAGTTTTATTTCTTCCTTTCCAATTTGGAAGCCTTTTATTTCTTTCTCCTGCCTGATTGCTCTAGCTAGAACTTCTAATACAATGTTGAATAATAGTGGTGACAGAGGGCATCCTTGTCTCATTCCTGATCTTAGGGGGAAAGCTTTCAGTTTCACTTCACTGAGTATAATGCTGGCTACAAGTTTTTCACATATGTCCTTTATCATATTGAGGAAGTTACCTTTGATTCCTACCTTTTGACGTGTTTTTATCAGAAAAGGATGTTGAATTTTGTCAAATGCTTTTTCAACATCAATCGAGATGATCATGTGATTTTCCCTTTTGTTTTGTTAATGTGCTGTATTACATGAATTGATTTTCTTGTGTTGAACTGTCCTTGTATTCCTGGTATAAACCTCACTTGGTCAGGGTGTATAATTCTTTTAATGTCTTGTTGGATTTAATTTCTAATATTTTGTTGAAAATTTTTGCATCTATGATCATTAGGGAGATTGACCTGTAGTTTCCTTTCTTAGAGCATCTTTACCAAGTTTTCATATTAAAGTGTTGTTAGCTTCATCAAATAAGTTAGGTAGTGTTTCTTTTTCCTCAATTTTTTTGAAAAGTTTGAGCAGGATTAGTGTTAGTTCTTTTTGGAATGTTTGATAATATTCCCCCATGAAGCCATCTGGCCCTGGGCTTTTCTTTGTAGGAAAATTTTTGATGACTCATTGAATCTCTTTACTTGTAATTGGTTTGTTGAGATCTTCTAGTTCTTCTTGAATCAGTTCATGTGTTCATGTGTTTCCAGGAATTTGTCCATTTCATCTAGGTTGTCTGGTTTGTTGGTGTGTAGTTGTTCATAGTATCCTCTTATGATTTTTTTTTATTTCTTCAGGGTCTGTGGTAACAACCTCCCTTTCATTCTTGATTTTATTTATTTGCATCTGCTCTTTTTTTTCTTTGTCAGCCTTG
>PVIY010020371.1:0-44183 GCA_004026745.1 Myrmecophaga tridactyla | reverse complement strand
TGCCTCCCGGGGAGCTTCATGAAACAGGAAGCCAGGAGAGAAAGCTAGCAGATGACGCCGTGTTCGCTGTGTGCCCTTCCAGCTGAGAGAGAAGCCCTGACTGTGTTTGCCAAGCACCTTCTCACTTGAGAGAGAAACCCTGAACTTCATCGGCCTTCTTGAACCAAGGTATCTTTTCCTGGATGCCTTTGATTGGACTCTTCTATAAACTTGTTTTAATTCTCGGCCTTAGAACTGTAAACTAGCAACTCATTAAATTTCCCTTTTTAAAAGCCATTCCGTTTCTGGTATATTGCATTCCAGCAGCTAGCAAACTAGAACAACTTCCTACAGTATCTAAAAGGCAAATGCATAAAATGTAGTGATAAATTAATGGTCTGGGACTCATAATGTATAAACATGTAATTTCTGACAAGAAAGACATAAAGGTCTGGGAGAATGGAGGGTTATAGTTACATAGTGTGTGTGTATACTATTGAGGTTGGTATCAAAGCAAACAGGATTGTTATAAATTTAGGATGTTAAATTTAAGCCCCATGGTAACCTCAAATAAAACATCCGAGAATATGCAAATTCCTAGAGAGAGAAATTAAAGTACACAATACCTGGGGCAGGGAGCAAGGGGAATGAGGAGTTAAAATCAGTATAGGTTTTCTGTTTGGAGTGAAGGGAAAAATCTAGTAATGGATAGTGGTGAGGGTAATGCTACATTGTGAATGTGATTAATCTCTGTGAATAATGTGTTTGGGGGAGGGGTTTGAGGTGAGAAGATTTATGTTGTATGTATTTCCACAATTAAAAAACGAGAAAGGGGGTGCAAGGGTAGTTCAGTGGTGGAATTCCCGCCTGCCATGTGGGAGACCTGGGTTCGTGCACTTCCCAAAAAACAAACAAACAAGCAAAACAAACAGCAAACAAAGAAACAAAAAATTCAACAAATGGTGCTGCAATAATGGGATACTTACATGGAAAAATAATGAAATATAACCCTGCCATACAACATACAAAAAAAAGAAAGAAAGAAACTAAAAAGATAGTGACAATTAAATGCAGTACATTTTCCTGGATGCGATCTAAGAATGGAGGAGAAAAAGCTCAAAGGGGCATTCTTGGGATATAAGAAAAACTTGGAATATAGATTGTAAGCTTCATATCAGTGTTAAATTTCTTGTATTTGATAACTGCCCTTAAGGTGATTCATACATGAATATCCTTGTTCGTAGGAAATGTACATGGAAGTATTATGTGTTTCAGGAGTGTGATGTGGGAAACCTGCTCTTAAATGTTCCAAAAATAAACAGATAGATGAAAGATAGGATGTTATGGCAAAAGTGGCAAAATCTGGGAGGTGGGAGCATGTTAGAGTTCTCTGTATGGGGTTTGTATTATTTTTGCAACTGTCTTGTAAGTTGAAAGTATTGTAAAATAAAATATTTTAAAATGATTAAAAAAATCATAGACTAATTTCTGAGGCATCCATAGGGTGTAGGGTGAGGGAACTAGAACTATCAGTGTGTATGTGCTTACTATCTTATTTCCTCTATTTAATAATTCCCCCCCAACTTTTCATTATGACATTTTTCAAACATACAATAAAATTGAAAAATTAGTACAATCATCTGTAAACCCATCAGCCAGATTCAACATTTAACATTTTGCCATATTTGCTTTACTTATATTTGTATGTTATTTTTTTCTGAACTATTTGAAAGTTGCAGATATTATGAAGCTTCAGCTCTACGTATTTCATCATGCATCTTCCAAGAATAAGAATATTCTCCCATATAATCACAATATCATATTACACTTAAATGGATTAGAAATAATTCCCTAACATCTTTTCATTTCCAATTGATATTCAAATTTCTCCAATTATTCCCTTCTTTAAATTAAAATTTCTCCAATTATTCCCTTTTTTTAATACCAAGAGCCATACAATATTCATACTTTGCATTTGATTGTTTGCATTCTCTTTTAGTCTAGAACAGTCTTTGCACTTCTTTTTCCTTTGATGTTGACTTTTTGAAGAGACTAAGCCCGATCGATGTCTTGTATAGAGTCCTGCACTCTAAATTTGCCTGATCATTTCTCATGAGGTCATCCAATTCGTTCCTCAGTGCCTGTATTTCGCAGAAAATGAAAGTTAATTGAAAAAGCTGGACTGGATTCAAGTTACACATTTTTGGCAATATTCTCTCCTGAATGATGCTGTGTACCTCATGTATTCTTTTCAGGGGACACATAATACCAGGTTGCCTCACTATTGGTGATAAATTTGATCACTGGATTACAGTGGTGATTACCACATTTTTCCATGTAAAGGTATGTTTTCCTTCTGCATAATTGCTAATGCAAATAACCTGTGGGATATTATGCAATCGTCCTGCATCCCATAACCTTTCACCATCCTGATAACCTTTCAGCATCCACTGAATCATTTATTTCTCTGGATATGGAAGTATAGTTCTACTGAGATTTTTATTTCCGTGGCTATAGTTTTCATTAAACTTTTCTACTTTCACCTCCAAATATGTCTGTTCTTTCACAATGATTTATATTGTTTGTACATCTTGCTATCTTTTAAAATATTAAACATATCAATTTTATAGATTCCAAATGTTCTATTACCAATTCTGGAGGAAGGGGCTATTTTTAAATTTATTTATTTATTATTATTTTTGCTATCCTGGTAATATGTCCTTGGTGATATGCTAGAGTTCCTACCTAATGGTTTTGTGTTTGCTAAAGGCCCAGAGGTTTCATTATTAATGGACCATAGGCCCCTCTCGTGTCAGTTCCCCTTTTTGCTCTTTTTTCTTCATTTTTAGCACAGGAGGATTTCTCGACTCCTGGTTTTCTGTTGATTTTACTGTTTTAGGGCCACCCTTGATGTTAATTTACTGCCTTCTGGTTCCTGTAACAGGAGGGTACTGGAATCAGAAACAAGTCCTGAGGGCTGGAGTTTTATCACCCATGCAGGATCTGGAGAAATCTGCCCAAAGTTAACGAACTAGAAATAAGCCCTCTGCTTACAAAAACACATTTTTAGTCTTAGAGCCTTGGTTGAGGGAAGCAGCAGGGAAGTTTGAACTGCCTGGATTCACAGGTGGAAAAGGAGGAAAGCTTCTGTTCCTTCTCTTAACACAGCAGGAACAAAATATATATAATAAATATCTATGTATACCCAAGACTCATGTAAAAAAAATATCTTTAGTTGAGGTATCCTTCTCCAATCACATTACAACTCTGCCAGAGATAACTACTCTCCTAAATTTTAGTATTTATCATCCCTAAGCATATCTTCATTCTTTTGTTACATATGTGTCTCTAAACAATACTCCAATTACTTTTGGTTCCCACCCTCAATACTTCAACAAGAATGCTCAAAGTCATTTATGACTTCAATGCCAGCAAATTCAAAGGACCTTTTCTATCTGACCTCTCAGCAGCTCTTTCTCCTCCTTCTCTCTGGTCCCTTGGCTCCCAAACCCATACCCCCAACTCTCCTGGCTATTCTCATCCCTTTCAAACCACCTTATTCCGTCTTCTTTGCTGGCTCTTTTGCCTCTGTCCCACCTCAAACTGTTGGCATGCCCCATGGCTCAGTTATGGATGCTCTTCTCATCTCCATCTATATTCTCTTCCTAGGTGAACTAATCCAGTTCCAGGACTCTAAATATATCATGTAACAGTGATTGTCAAATCTCTATCTTCAGCCTTGACTTCTCTCTGAGCTCCTAAGTTTATATCCAACTGCTTGCTTGACACCCCCATTTGGATGTCTTGTTGACATCTCAGATTCAACATAACCAAATAAAACTCTTGGTTTTGTGCCCCGGCCTGTTTTCTCCACATCCCCACTCCCTATGTCAGGAAATGGCCTGCTAGCCATCTAGTTGCTCAAGCCAGAAACCAGGAGTCATTCTTAATGACTCCTCCTTTATCCCTACATCCAACCCAAAAGCAAGACTTCCGCCTCCCAAACGTGGTACATCTTGAATCCATCAGTTTAGCTACATTTTCACTGTCTCTATCCCAGTCTAAATCAGCACAATCTCTTGCCTACTAAATTGTCTCCTCACTTTGAATCTTGCCCTCTCCAAATCCATTCCACACAGGGGAAAGCCTGACAGCCATAAAATATAAAACAGATCTTGTCACTCCCTGCTTAAAATTACTCAGTGATACTTCATTACTATAAAATTCAAAACTATTACTATGGGCTGTAAGATGCGAAATGAAAATGCACACTGCTTCAACTTCATCTCATGAAACTCTTCCCCTCACCCAGTTTTCCAGTCCACTGGGCTTCTTTCATTTCTTCACATGAGACTAAATTCTTTACTGCCTCGGAGACTTTGTACGCACTGTTCTTAGATCTTCATCTGGAAGGCTCTCCACCTCCCTGTCCCCCATTTTGACATGGCTGCCTCCCTTTTGTTCCCAGACACAGGTGAAATAGCACCTCAAAAATTTCGACCCTGGCCATTTTTATCTAAAGTCGGTTCAAACATTCTTCTCTAACCCAGCACCTAGTTTCCCTCAGAACGTTTACCACAATTTATAATTTACTTATTATTTTTTTGGTCCCCACTTCATATTAGAAATGTTAGGTCAAGAGGGCAGGAACTATGAGTCTTGGCAAACATTCAATAGTTATCTGGTGAATCTAAGTCTTCCACGCATTTTATACACCACCTCATTTATTTTATACAGCACCTCATTTAATCTCTCAATAATAACGCGAGTGAAGACACAAACTCCCCATTTGGCAAACAACGAAACTGCAGATCAAGTTTCTAACTTGTCCGAGGTCACTGAGACAAGTGAAATATCCGGGACTTGCGCCTATATTTGTAGGACACCAGTACTCTCAAATCCCGTGCAAAAGTTTTCCAGTTTTCGGGAACGCCAACAAGGCACAACAGCCTATAAATCCCTTAGTTCCCGGAAGGCAAAAAGCGCGGGAGTATGGCACGAGAATGGGCGGTCCCGGGCGCCGGAAGAAAGGCCAGAGAGTACGGAAGAGAGGCGGGCGCCGGCGTGATGACGCTACAGGGACGCTGGCGCGCGGGATTTAAACTGCGGCGGTTTACGCGGCGTTAAGTCTTCATAGGCTGAGTAGAGTCGTGGTTGTTTTGGCACTTCGCGTTTCTGTTTACCGCTTATCCGCCTCCTACCCATGGACTCGTCGCTTCAGGCTCGCCTGTTTCCCGGTGTCGCCATCAAGATCCAACGCAGTAATGGTGAGGGGTGGGATCCTGAGGCCAAGGGGACCTGTGGGTGGTGAGACGCCTGAAATTACTGCGCCGCTTCCAAATGTCGGGCTCTGAGACACTGTCCGGGCCCTTCCACCTCCCAAGGTCCGGGTTTTTGCATTGGTAGTCGGTCTTCCTCACTCTGAAGCAGGCCTCTGCCTGGGCGGTGGGTTCACTCCACCCCCTCCGGGAGTGGGCGGGGCTATTCTGCCGTCCCTGGGCCTCCCAGGAAAGTGAAGGCTGCTAGATTCACTTTTCTTCCAAAATTCTCTCCTGAAACAGTCTTGTGCATGTATGGAGCTCTGCTTACTAGTCCTTCTATTCTCCAATAAGTATTGTGCACTTACAGTGTATCAGGCACTGGAAATCTGACAGATAAGGTCCAAGCTCTTAATGAGCTTGCCCCTCCGTCTTCCCTTTTTTTGGTTAAGCGGTGTTGAGGGACAGTTCACCCAAGGACTCCCCTGTCCAAACATAACCTTCATTCCACTTAGGCTTTATTTTGAGTGGGGGTGAAACCTATGCCACTGGATTTCAAGACCTGCCCCCGTATTCTAAAGGGGAATCCCCCAGGAGAATTGAACTTATGTTATCTGCCCCTCACGTATCAGGAGTCTTGTAAAATTCCTTCCAACCACCTATAACAGGTGTTTGTGAGTTTGGCTTTTTATTTTTTGTTGTTGTTTGTTTTTAAGTATAATTTTTCTAGTGTTTAAAAAAAAAAACAAAAAAACGCTCACTCGTCATCCAGGTCAACCCTAGTTTGGGACTCTCTGTGGGATCCTAAATATGAAGTACCAGCCCACAGTGAACAGATGGGTAACTCTTTTCCATATTGTAGGCTTAATTCACAGTGCTAATGTAAGGACTGTGAACTTGGAGAAGTCCTGCGTTTCAGTGGAATGGACAGAAGGAGGAGCTACAAAGGGCAAAGAGGTAGGTTCTACGAGATTGCCTTTACCACATTGAACATCTTTTTCTTTTTCTATGAAGGGTCTATGTGAAAATGAAATCTGAGAACCTTGATTCTGGAGCTGTTCTTTCCTTCCTAACTTTAAACATGGCCCTCTTTGGATGCATTGGGATTTTATTTAGTCAGGTGTGTTTTAAATTGAAGTAAACAACAACTTCTGGTATGTTTTTAAAAGGAAACTGTATAGAATCCCCACCCAAACCAGCTTCTTAGTGTACACTCTCTGTAATATCAGTTTGGGAAACAAAATCCATAATCTGGGGAGGAGACAAAAGTATATTTCTGAAACTCCAAAAAAGAAAAAACAAAAACAAAATACAATTTATAATGAATGGTACAGATCAGTTAGTGCTAGATCAGCTTATAGATGGAGACTTACTGAGGATGGGCTGGGCATGAGGAATGGGGCATAAAGGGTTGGTGGAAGGAAGCAGCAAGATGACCCATACGGAGACTAGTGAAGAAGCTGGCCTGGGGGCTTGAAGAGCTCATGATGCTTGGAGAATGGAGGGTCTTCATCTCTGACACTAAGATGTTTAGATTTTATTCTATTGGCAGTGGGGTATCTTGGAAGGATTTTGAGACGAGGGGAGATGCAATGATGGTATCTGTGTTTTAGAGGCATTGCTATAAGGTGGAAAGGTCTTTTAAGCCTTGGATTCTGTTCTGACTCTGCCACTACCTTGTGACCCTTGTGTGGTTCTGCCTTGTGTGTCCTCAGGCAAATTTCCTTCTCTCTTAGAAAGTATTTCTTCGTCTATAAAGCGAGGATAATAGTTTCTACCTTATAGGGTTGATGTGAGAATTTATTCAACAAATCCATTTTGGTTTCAAAATGCCAGATGGTGTTTTCAGTGCTAGGACTAAAGAGGTGGAAAGACAGATCTGGTCCCTCTTTCATGGAGTTTAATGAGATAATTCTTATAAAGGATTTGTACATGTAAAGTGCTTTACAGTAGGTATGCAGATATTTAGATGATATATTTGAGGAATAGAAGAAAGAATTGAACTTATCTGCCCCTCACATATCAGGAGTCTTGTAAAATTCCTTCCAACCACCTATAACAGGTCTTTGTGAGTTTGGCTTTTTATTTTTTGTTGTTGTTTGTTTGTAAGTATAATTCTTGTTAGGTCTCACCCTAACTTGGGATAGAGTCCAAACTTCTCAGAAAGGCACTCAGAGCCTTTTCAAGGTCTGACCCCACTCAGCCTTTCTCTTTGTATTACTTTTTTCCCAAAGTATCCTGTGCCCAGGCAAACAGGACAGCTCACTACTCTGTGAGCATGTCTAGTGCCTTGCTACCTTCACACTCTTACTCTTGTTTCTTCTTCCTGGGATGTTCACTCTGAATCACCATTGTGGAGTCAGTTAATATCAGAGCTAGGGTTAGAACTCTGGTCTCCTGTGTCATTTATGCTCTCTGTAGTTTGAGGGGTTGGAAAATGGGGGTCCCTAGCTGTCAATGTTAGATTGTTAACAGAACAATGTTAACGGAAGTGTAGTTATTGAGGTACTTGCCAGCTTTTGTTTTTGGTCATTTTCTTTTTCCGTGTTGCTTTGGTTTCTAGTCCTTTGTGCATAAGGTATTTCCTCATTAGAGTATGAGGAATGATACATAGAGAACGTGATATATGTCTTAATTCACCTTAAAAAAAACCTTATCTTTTAATACCTTCCCCCAATACTCTAGTGTCTTACTTCATGGCTAATTAATGTTTGAATAGACCAATTCATATAGGTTTGCATATCTAGGAGGGAAAGCCCTCACCCTGGAATACATGCTTCAGCTTTGTCACATTTTTAAATACAAATAATCAAATTGATACTACTAGTTTGGTGTGTTTGAACTTGCTATGAAGTTACACTGATGAAGTTCAGGTTGTTCCTAGAGGGTTGCAGGACTCTGGTGATGTAAACCTAGAATTGTGACCTCATTGCAAGCATGAGCCTCAAGTAGGGAAGGCCTGAGCAGGGAGCTGTGACTAGGGAAGAAGTTTGTGGGCCCAGTAGAAAATGTAGATAGTCTTAGGGTTAGGTAGTAGCTGTCAAGAACTTGTCTCTGCCCATAAGATCCTAAAGGGCCATCCATTTCAACTATCACTGAAACAATTAGAACTTGTTTCCTTCTCTGTGTCAGCTAGCAAGAGGTGCTCAGGGGTCTTTGCCCAGCAAATTCCTACTGTTCAGTAGACCAGTAGGAGAGCCAGTTGGCCTAGATCTACCATGGATTACCTGAGTGTTTGCCTGTCTGTCTGCTTTCCTTGTCACCTGACATCTACCACTGACTTGGAATTCAGAAACCCATATCCATCTAAATGGTAAACCACAATTAAGGAATAGCCATTTGTTTTATTGCTCTTTGTACTTTGGTGGAACTTAGAGTATGCACAGTCTACATCTAAGGCTAGCCTTGATTGCATTGATGAATTTGGTTGGAGCAAACTATGGTGTTCCACTAAAATTTCTACTTGCTCCTTGCAGATTGATTTTGATGATGTGGCAGCAATAAACCCAGAACTCTTACAGCTTCTTCCCTTATACCCAAAGGACAATCTGCCCCTGCAGGAGAATGTAACAGTCCAGGTAGGTGCCTTTCATCTGGCTGCAGCTAGTGCCCCAGAAGACTCACTTGCCTTGCTGGCTCTTTGCTGATTGGTTTCCTGGCACTGCCCGGGACCTCAGCACAGCACCTGGATAGGCCCTTGAGAATTGATAAGAGCCATATACTGTGATTTGTTTTTTTTGTTTTTTTTTTTCCAGAAACAAAAGCGCAGATCGGTCAACTCCAAAATTCCTGCTCCAAAAGAAGGTTAATAGATTTCTGCTGGTTTATTGTCATGGGATTTGTGCCAGGAATGATTGTTCCTAGGGCTCAGAGCTGTCTGGGGAAGCTGTGAAGTAGACTCATTGCTGCAGTTTAACAGGTGGCTTACATTTGGGCTGAGTCTTCCCTGTGTTCTAAGCATCTTTCTCAGTGAGGAGGAATCCAGCCGACAGTAAGCTAACCTGATGTATTTGGGGAATTTACTAACTGGCCCAGAAGTCTTGCCTGTAGAATCCAGAACCTGATGCCAGGGAGAGTGGGAATCAGTGACAGCCTAACTGGATTCACCCCTCTCAAAGGAAAAGTGCCTGGGGATGAATTTTGTGAGCAAGCTATTAAAAAAATCAAATACGTAGGTCTGGGCTATTTAGAAGTACGGTTATTGGTATTATGGAGAGCTGTTGTGGGGGAAGAATAGCAATGCCTCAGGGTCTATGAATGGGTCAGGCTATCTCTGCAGAAGGAGCATAAACCTACTTAGGCTACAATAGATTGTGACTATAATGGGTGACTATAAGCTGCTCAAGAAGTTCAGCTTTTACTTCAAGGCAGCCATACCTTGCAGGTAGGTGAACCAGCACAGTCTAGCCCATCCAGCATTTCTACCACTGCCTGACCATGAACCAGCCACCCCAGGGAATACTTGGCTGGAGGTTCAGGTTCCTGGGGGTTCAGGGTGGAACATGATGCCATTGCAAGCTGGGGCTGGGTGGTAATGTACTTTTTGTGGGGTATTCATAAGGGCCTGCAGGAAACAGGGATGAGTATCCCTCCTCATGCTTATCCTTAAAGGGACAGCTCCTTTTAATGGGAAAAATCTTCACATATGTGCATACTATTAAACTGTAGGAGTCTAAGATTATAATAATTTGGAAAATTAAAAAATTGTACTAATTCATGTTCTTTATAAAAGACATGGATTATATAAGGCCAGACATTCAGCCTAAACCTCTAAGACTTGGAAATTCAGTGTAAGTTGTTTCCAGTTTTCTGACTGGTATTTTCTTGGCGATGAATTGATGAAAATTCATGTACAACTTAATTGTTTTTCTTACTTAAGCATTCTTTAAGATCCCAGAAACTCGATGTAGTAGATCTCCATGGGTTTCTGATGATGTGGCTCAGGTCTGGCTCTGTAAAGCATCCTGGAACACTGGTAAAAGCCCTGACTTCACCTCCTGGCTGTGGAACTTACTGGTTGAGCAACACTGGACAAGTTACTTAATGTCTCTAATCCTTAATGTCACCTTTCATCAGATGGAGAGTCAAATATTTCCCATATAATGTTGTTTTGAGGTATAGGAAGGTTGTATGTACAAGAGTGAGTCTTGCTGCTAAGAATAATAATGCTTTTTCAAGACCTTGGATTAGACCTGTCTCTGCAGAAATGATTCAGATTGACCATAGGTTCCTACATTTACTCAGGAGAGATGCTTTTCTGAGAGATATTCTTACCCTCAGGAAGTCCCAAAGTTGCAGAATATATATATTTTTAATTTATTTTATTTATTAAACATACCAACATACAAACACAAACGTTGCTATCATATGATCATTCCATTCTACCTATATAACCAGTAACTCACAATCACTAGCATTTCAGTCTACTAAATCTGCTTCAACATTTGTTCCCCCACTATTCATTTGTTTTTTTAATTAATTTTTAAATTAAAAAATACATACATAACAACACAAACATTCTTACAATCATTCTGTTCTACATATATCATCAGTAATTCACAATATCATCACATAGTTGCATATTTATCATCATGATCATTTCTTAGAACATTTGCATCAATTCAGAAAAAGAAATAAAAAGACAACAGAAAAAAATTCATACATACCATTCCCCTTACCCTCCCTTTCATTGATCATTAGCATTTCAATCTACTAAGTTTATTTTTAACATTTGTTCCCCCTATTATTTATTTATTTTTAATCCATATATTTTACTTGTCTGTCAATAAGGTAGATAAAACGAGCATCAGATATAAGGTTTTCACAATCACACAGTCACATTGCGAAAGCTCTATCATTATACAATCATCTTCAAGAAACATGGCTACTGGAACACAGATCTACATTTTCAGGCAGTTCCCTTCAGCTTCTCCATTACACCTTAACTAAAAAGATAATATCTATATTATGCATAAGAATAATCTCCATGATAACCTCTCAACTCTGGAATCTCTCAGCCATTGGCACTTTATTTTGTCTCATTTCTCTCTTCCCCCTTTTGGTTGAGAAGATTTTCTCAATCCATTGATGCTGAGTCCCAGCTCATTCTAGGATTTCTGTCCCACATTGTCAGGAAGGTCCACACCCCTGGGAGTCATATTCCATGTAGAGAGGGGGAGGGCAGTGAGTTTGCTTGTCATGTTGGCTGAGAGAGAGAGGCCACATCTGAGCAACAAAAGAGGTTCTCTTGGGAGTGACTCTTAGGCCTGATTTTAAGTAGGCTTAGCCTATCCTTTGCGGGTTTAAATTTCATATGAAGAAATCCCAAGATTGGGGGCTCAGCCTATTGCTTTGGTTGTCCCCACTGCTGGTGAGAATATCAAGAATTCTCCACTTGAGGAAGTTGAATTTCCTGCCTTTCTCACCATTTCCCCAAGGGAACTTTGCAAATACTTTTTTATTCACTGTTCAAATCACTGCGGGATTTATCAGGGCATCACTCTGGACAAACCTACAAAATCTCATGCCCTATTCAAGGTTCCATGTACAATGGTGTTGAATTAAGCTGTCCGTATAAGTTATATTAGGAAATCAAAGTTGCAGAATATTGACAAATAAGATTAGAGTTGCTGACACTTGGCCTTTCTAATTTTTCCTTTAATTGGGCAAAGAGAATGGGAAGTGGGTAGGCATCCTCCCTGTAGTGGCTGGGATCCTTCTCACCCAGTAAAGAACCTTGAAGGGTTGCCCCCACCCCCCATCAAGCCTACTGACCATGCCACACTGATTGGCTCCTTGGTTCTTTAGGTCTTCGTGGCCGTTCCACTCGCATGTCCACTGTCTCAGAGGCTCGTGCTACCACTCAGGAGAATGATATGGAGGTGGAGCTGCCTGTGTCTACAAACTCCCGCAAGCAATTTTCAGTTCCCAGTGAGTAAGGAATCTCTTCTCCCTGAATGAGGACCTGGAACAGGTACCTCATTCATTGCCCTGTCACTGTTCTGGACTATCCTAAGGCTCCCTACATTCCACTGACTTCAGTCCTGTTCTGCCCATGCCTCACCAGAACTGTTCCCTTATCTAGAAATCATCTCATTTTAACTTTTTATTGAAACATATTCTGAAAAATGTACATATCATTGAGTATATAGCTTAGTGAATTTCACAAATTGAACACATTCATGTAGCTAATACCTGGATCAAACAGAATATTACCGGAATCCCTGAAGTCCCTAACACTGCCTTGCAATTCCTAACCCCCAAGGTTTTTTTCTTTTTTATTTAATATAAGTGGGATTTTAAACATTTTAAGTGAATTGCCAACTTTTAATAGATATATAAAGTAAATGGCAGATTTTATAGATGTACAGTCATTATGTCTTACATGTATCAAATTAGGTTCTTAAGAAATGAAGGTAGGGCGGTGCAACGGTGGCTTAGTGGAAAGAATCCCTTCCTGCCGAGCTGGAGACCCGGGTTTGATTCCCGGAGCCTGCCCATGCAGGAAAGAAAAAAAAAAAAAGAAGAAGGTAAATAACAACTGAAAATGATTTTAAAAATGAAGGTAAATAAAAAGGTCCCTACTAGGTATGGGAAGTAATGAGTCATTGTGACCTTTATATGTTGAATCAGTGTGGTTAATTGTGCATAAATTCCCCTGCATTTCTGCCTTTTCCTTTTTGCTCCTATTAAACACCTAGTTTCTGGCATTTCTCCCAAATTGGTAGAAATGCTTGGATCAAGCTAAAGAGTGGCTTTCAAAGCCTTTTCCATTCATGGCAAAGCCCATACTGAATTCCTGCCATACTGTTTAGTACTTTTTTGACCAAGAACCAACCCTTACAGAAAGACTGTTCGGGTTCAAGGTATGGGCTAAGGTGAAGAGAAACCCCAAGCTCTGCTCATGCTGAGCCTGAGCCCTTGTGAGCTGGCAGTCAGCAGCCTCCTGGCCCAAAACCTGCTGGAACTCAGATGAGCACAACTGGGGATACTTGCCTACTACTCTTATTCCCCCACAGCTGGCCCCCCTAGGCCCTCCTGCCCTGCAGTAGCTGAAATCCCATTGACGATGGTCAGCGAGGAGGTGGAAGAGCAAGTCCATTTCATCCGAGGCAGCTCTTCTGCCAACCCTGTGAACTCAGGTAGATGTGCTGAGCTGTCTTCTTCTTGCTCCTAGTATAGCATAGGTAATTAACATCCTGTCCCAAACCTGGCCTGCCTTGGCACCTGAGTTCAAACACTGTTGGTTACATGGGGGTATGTTTACCTTTGGAAAATTATAGAAATGGCTATGTAATCAATCTTTCACATGAGGTTATTCCATCCCTGCAAGATGGCAGGAGCCTTCTGACATAGTTGAGGTATTACATCTGTGCTCTTGGCTGATGCCTGAAGAACTGTCCAGAATGCCAGCCATCAACGTCAAGCAGGATTATCTCACTATCTCACATCTCTATGGTTGTCAAAACAATCCCAGAAGCAGAGCGAGAGCTTGGGTTAGATCTGGAGTGCTTTTGTTACCACACTTACCTCACTTAGCAGTAATTATTTTGTGGACTTGTCCATCCCAAAGGTCATGCCAGTTGCTTCCTTGCTTTGGATATGGTGATTTAAGAGTAATGATCTAGAGAAATTATGTTCCCAAGAAAGATCCAGGACTCGGTAAAACAGCCAGAGAAGAGCAAACTGGCCTACACAAGTGAAAGAGTAGGCTTCCTTTTTTTTTCCTAGTTCGGAGGAAATCATGTATTGTGAAAGAAATGGAAAAAATGAAGAACAAGCGAGAAGAAAAGAGGGCCCAGAACTCTGAAATGAGAATAAAGCGAGCTCAGGTACCTTTCTTGAGAGGCTAGAGCAAGGGATTTTGGATGGGCATTCTTAACTGAAATCTTATAGGCAACAGAGATATGGTTGGACCCCAGCATTCTGAGGCGCTAATTCTGATATCCAAGAAGTTTAATTGGTTTTTCACCAGGATTCAGAGAACAAATATTTCATATGTTCTTTTGAGGACCTTCAAATGAGGAATATTTAATGCTGATTGTCCATTAGGCAGCTCATCACTTAGTGCAGTAGCCAGAGTAGCTGCTGGTCAGGCTGCCTACTTTTCTTCTTGCCCCCTAGTTGTGGTATGTGGGGAGATGTTGCAGTGGATTCCAGTTTGCAGCATTTCCCGTAGTTGGGTTAATTGCTTTGGGGAAGTCCGGTCTGCTGCTGGCCTCCTTACGGGTGGAGACAGTGATCCTTGCTCCAGTTCCTAGAGTGGCTTGCCCTACCGCCCACCCCATCTAGGGCTCTGTTCCTGGGGTCTCAGCCTAGAGCAAGATTGGGAGGAAATGAGATCACATGGGGGTTTTGATGACTCTGAAGGGTATGCACACGAAGAGCTGTTGCTGCTGTTCAGCACTGAGGTCTGAGAGCTCTCAAGTTAATACTCAGTCTTGCTCTTCTCCCAAACAGGAGTATGACAATAGCTTTCCAAATTGGGAATTTGCCCGGATGATTAAAGAATTTCGGACTACTTTGGAATGTCACCCACTTACTGTGACTGATCCTGTAAGTAAACCCAAAGGGCTTCTATCTCTCCTCCCCCAGCAGGTACGTGATTGGGGGTCAGAAAACTTTTCTTAGAGGGAGAGCATACCAGGAATTTTCTTCACTCACCTCTAAGCATTTTTAAAATACAGTTGGTGGGTGGAGTTAGTGAAGTCCAGATGAGGGGCTAATCTTTATGAACTCTGTTGCACCTCCCACCATAGGTTGGCGAGATTCTTACTAATAATCATGAAAGCAGTGCTGAGACTTCCTGTAAGCAGCAGAGTGGAAAATCTGGGAAGAAAATTCATTGCCACCTTCTTTTGCTCTGAAGTAGCTAACGGGGAAGGCGAGGGTCCTGGTCTTATCTCTCGGCCCCTACCTGGGTCAAATATGTAACTGGATGGTAGTGGTTCTACACAAGCTTTCTTCTGAGACTGCGCTGACCTTTTGCTAGTTGATTATTTTCTTTTGTCCTCTTTAAGATCGAAGAGCACAGGATATGTGTCTGTGTTAGGAAACGCCCGCTGAATAAGCAAGGTAAGCTCTGTTCAGTCAGAAAGAGACTTAAGCCAACTGACGGTTTGTTCCTCTGTGTTCAGGAGCACCCCCTGAAATACTTTCCTTTTGCAGAATTGGCCAAAAAAGAAATTGATGTGATTTCCATTCCTAGCAAGTGTCTCCTCTTGGTACACGAGCCCAAATTAAAAGTGGACTTAACAAAGTATCTGGAGAACCAAGCATTCTGCTTTGACTTTGCATTTGATGAAACTGCTTCAAATGAAGTAGTCTACAGGTTAGTCCTGTACTTTTTGTTGTTTTTCTCCTGTCTCTCCACCATCCCATTTCCTTTTTTCACACACTGGACATTGTGATGACACTACTCAACAGACATGCGGAACTCTGAGACCCTTCCTGGCCTCCTCTTGTGTTTTCTTGAGATCACCACCACATAGAACTGGAAGGACCCCCCACTTGGGCCTGCCACATGCCATTTTTGCTCCATTAGTGGCCTGTTCTTAAGTGGATCACAGTGAGGTACCCATTGCACTCTGAGGCCAACCTTGTAGGCTCCAGGACTACTTCAGGTATCTTATCTTGCAGCATCTCTGATACCCATTGGGTTTAGCAGACTCAGGCAACTCTGGAGCTGCTTTGTCTAATTTAGCACCTAGTAGCCACATTTAGGCTATTTAAATTAAAGTTAAATAAGATTGAAAATTAAATTCTTCAGTTGCACTAGCCACATTTCAAGCACCTGCTAGCCACGTGTTACAGTGGCTAGTATCGGACAGCACAAATATAGAACATTTCCATCATCACAGAAAGTTATACTGGACAGCACTCCTCTAGAGCTGAAGTCAGTAACTTTTACCCAAAGACTAGTTCTGGCTTGCAACCCCTTTTTATGTGGCTTTCAATCTAAGAATGGCTTTTATGTTTTTAAAGAGTTGTGAATGAAAGAAGTAGAATATGTGAGGGAGACCTTTGTGGCCTATGAAGCCTAAAATATTTTACCTCCTGTTGAGGCTTTTCCCTGTTCTTTGTGGTGTACCTTTAGCTGGAAATTGGTGCTAAGCTCAGGCTTTCACCTTGTGTCTCTAGGATCAGAGGAGGGGCTGGATGGTTAACGTGTGGGCTTATCACCTTGTTCCTGGTGGGTCAGTCCAGTTCTCACCATTGGTTAGGAATATCTCAGATTTGCAGGCGGGGTCTGTATCAGGTGGGACCACTTTGCACATTGTTAAAAAAATAAAAAATAAAAAACACTGTGGCGGGCAGCCACGGTAGCTCAGCAGGCAGAGTTCTCACCTGTCATGCTGGAGACCCAGGTTTGATTCCCGGTGCCTGCCCATGCCAGAAAAAAAAAAAACACAACAACACTGAGGCAAGAGGGGAGTGGTAGTATCTGAAAGGAGGAATTGAGGACCCTGGGAGCTCTGCAGGGGAAGAGCAGCAGGAACATGTACCAGGGACCACATTTTGGGAAGAAATATAGACATCTTCCATCCTGTCTCCTAGGTTCACAGCAAGGCCACTGGTACAGACAATCTTTGAAGGGGGGAAGGCAACCTGTTTTGCATATGGCCAGACAGGAAGTGGCAAGACACATGTGAGTATTCAGACTTGGCAAGGAGAGATGCCTGCCTATAGTGTGACTTTGAGTCCCTGAAAGGGACAATGAGCTCCTTACTAAAGGTACCATTAGTTCAGATGTTTTATCACCAAATACTCTTGCTGTGTCAAACACAGGGAGGGACCTCAGCCCTCAGCAGGTTCAGCTTCCTCGCTGTGGTGTAGCCTGCTGTGGAGATGAAGCCTGTAGCCCTCTGGCCTAGCCCAAGGGCCATTTACCATGGTCTTCTGCCCCTTTTGCAGACTATGGGTGGAGACCTCTCTGGGAAAGGCCAGAATGCATCCAAAGGGATCTATGCGATGGCCTGTAAGTAGTGTACTCTTTTGTAGTTGGGTTGGGCACAGGAAAGATGGCATACTTACCTAGGCTCTCTACCATAGCTCGGGACGTCTTCCTCCTGAAAAACCAGCCCCGCTTCCGGAACCTGGGCCTGGACGTCTATGTGACATTCTTCGAAATCTATAATGGGAAGGTAGCTGGCAGGGAGCCCCCGCCCCCATGTGTGCTATTGAGGCCCCTAAACTTTTAATACTTTGAGGTTGGCCAGAAGTTGTAGAAGCCAAAAAAGCCTTTTGGCCAAGAATTATACCAAGCTCAAACCTTTTACGGGCCATTCTGCCCTGGCATGTATGGGTGGTTTCTTCTAATGGTGGAGGCACTAAAGCTCAGCTGGGCCTCGTTCCCCCTGCCTGGCACAGCTGTTTGACCTGCTCAACAAGAAGGCGAAGCTGCGTGTGCTGGAGGATGGCAAGCAACAGGTGCAGGTGGTAGGACTGCAGGAGCACCTGGTTAATAGTGCTGATGATGTCATCAAGATGATCGACACTGGCAGCGCCTGCAGGTCAGAGTTCTGGGTGGGGAAGGGACCACCTTCAAATATCTGGTTCAGGTAATGGAGACTAGCCTTGAGTCCAGTGCATTTCCAAACTGTCCCCTTGCCTCAGCTTAGCAAGGGACGTAAAAGGGTTTCTAAAGGAACGATAACCCAGGAACAGAGGCTCATCTGGAGCAAGTCTTTAGTTTAACTGAGGCAGGCTTTATTTCCTGGCTGTTGCCCCTTCCTGGGTTTTTCCTTGTTGTTCTCTCTGTGTTGTGGGAGTCAAACTCTGGGTCTGTCCAGGCTAGAGGTGATGGGGCTGGAGGTAGGGAAATGCTCTTCCACAGGACCCTAGGCACAGCACAGTGGGACACTGGGCAACTTACGGAGGCCCAGAGAGGAGGGCTGCCCTCTGTACAGTCCTCAAGTTCTGGCAAGTGGTTTGTGAAAGCCCCTCTGCTCAGCAGCAGTAGCAATCCCATTTCCCCAAGGACCTAGCACCGGATCCAGTTCTTCTCTGGTCACTGGGAAATTTGATTAGGTCCAGAATTAGGGGAGAGCTGCTGCCCAGGGAGGGGAGAATAGACATCTGGAATAGGAAGACACCTGGTACCCATTTGGTCCTGACCTGTGCCCCTCCCTACCAGAGATCTCATTGTTGTGGAATGAGGTGGTTTGAACCTGGTGTGCTACAGTAGTTGGTGACCCCAGAAGTTCATACCTTTTCTTTGCTCTCCTTTGCCATAGAACCTCTGGGCAGACATTTGCCAACTCCAACTCTTCTCGCTCCCACGCCTGCTTCCAGATTCTTCTTCGAGCCAAAGGGAGAGTACATGGCAAGTTCTCTTTGGTGGATCTGGCAGGGAATGAACGAGGTGCAGACACTTCCAGTGCTGACCGGCAGACCCGCATGGAGGGCGCAGAAATCAACAAGAGTCTCCTAGCCCTGAAGGTAGTGGGGGCCACCTAGAGGTGACTGGCCAGAAGGGCTGCTGGTGGAGGGAGTGAGTAGGCAGCATGAGAGAAAGGAAGGTATCTCATTTGCTCCTGCTACCCCACAGGAGTGCATCAGGGCCCTGGGACAGAACAAGGCTCATACCCCATTCCGTGAGAGCAAGCTGACACAGGTGCTGAGGGACTCCTTTATCGGGGAGAACTCAAGGACCTGCATGGTGAGTAGGGTCACTTTGGAGGTGGTGGTACAGGAAGAGACAGAAAAGAGCTACTCCCTTTACTATATGTAGGTGCTGTGCTTGGTTTGGGGGAGGCCATTCCTTCTCCTACCTGGTGAAAAGGGGGGTGCCAGACTTCAGGAGGAGGACTATTGGTATAAACAAGAAAAGGAAGTCCTGTTTCTTTTTCTTTTTTAACTTTCTTTATTGTAAAATATAGCATATATACAAAGAAAAGAAAGAAAAAATAATTTTCAAAGTACATTTTGACAAGTAGTTACGGAGCAGATTTCAGAGTTTGTTATGGGTTACCATTCCACTATTTCAGATTTTCCTTCTAGCTGCTCCAAAACACTGAAGACTAAAAGAAATATCAATATAATGATTCAGCACTATAAATTGTTAAATCCTGTTTTCTCTGATATAACTCCTCCTTCGATCCTTCTCCCAATCTATAGGGCTCTTTGGACAATGCTCATTCTAATTTTTTCATGTTGGTAAGGGGTGTCAACAATTAGGGATGGGGGATGTAATTAGTTGATAATCTTGAAGAGGCTGGTCCCTCTGGGTTTCAGGATTTAGCTGGCCTAGGAACTCTCTGGGGATTATAGGCATCAGGAAAATAAACTTAGTGTATAAAACTTTTATAGAGCTTCAGTTAGAGCCCTAGGTGTTCTTAAGAGTTTAACAGTAATGATGTTGGTTGGGGATTGGCAAATCATAGGAATTAGCAATGTCTAGCTTAAGTTGTCATAAAATTAGCCTCCAGAATAGCCTCTTAACTCTCATTATTTGAACTCTCTTAGCCGCAGATGTCTTATTTTGTTAAACTTCTTTCCCCCCTTTTGATCAAGGAGTAGTTGATCCCACAGTGTCAGAACCAGACTCATCCCTGGGAGTCATGCCCAACATTGTTAGGGAGACTTTCACCCCTGTCCCATGTGGTGGTGGAGGAGGGAGGGTAATGATTTTCCTTGCAAAGTTGGGCTTAGAAAGAGAGAAGCCACATCTGAACAACAAAACAGGTTTCCTGCAAGCAACTGTTAGGCCTCATTATGGAAGTCCTTTCTTACATGGATTCCCTCTGGTTCATTGGCTCCCAGCCTGATAAATAGGCTGACTAATGGAGCTACAGCTTTGAATGACTTCGCATCTCCAGTATTTTGTTCTAGTGTCCTTCTAGCTCTCAACACCCAGCCATCAGCCATCGTCCTGTTCTAGTTTGCTAGGTACTGGAATGCAATATACCAGAAACAGAATGGCTTTTAAAAAGGGGAATTTAATAAGTTGCTAGTTTACAGTTTTAAGGCTGAGATAATGTCCCAATTAAAGCAAGTCTATAGAAATGTCCAATCAAAGGCATCCATGGAAAGATACCTTGGTTCAAGAAGGCCGATGAAGTTCAGGGTTTCTCTCCCAAGTGAGAAGGCATATAGCAAACATAATCAGGGCTTCTCTGTCTCTCAGCTGGAAGGACACATGGCGAACACAGCATCATCTGCTAGCTTTCTCTCCTGGCTTCCTGTTTCATGAAGCTCCCCAGGAGGCATTTTCCTTCTTCATCACTGGTTAATGGACTCTCTGCTTCTTGTGGCTATCTTGTTCTTTTCTGTTCTCTCCAGATCTCTCATTCTCCAACATGTTTCCTCTTTTATAGGACTCTAGTAAACCAATCAAGACCCACCCAAATGGGTGGAGACACATCTGCCCTAATCCAGTTTAACAACCACTCTTGATTGGGATACATCCCCAGGGAGATGATCTAATTACAGATTCAAACATACAGTATTGAATAGTGATTATTCTGCCATTACAAAATGGGATTTTGATTAAAACATGGCTTTTCTAGGGTCCATACATCCTTTCAAACCAGCAGACCTCCCTTCTAAGAATATCCTCTCCCAGGCCCTCCCTTGTAGAAACCTTTTCATGATGAAGGTGGGAGTTTCTTACAAAGCTCCAAAACCTTCTCCCTGAGGCATTATTCCTAGGTCTCAGTGAACTGTTGGTTCTGACAGGAGCAACAGAGCCTTGAGATGTGACCTTGGTAGCATAAATGTCTCAGTAAAGGGATCAGGAGCCAGGAGGTAGGTAGTCAGAAGTGCCTTTAAAGACAGGGAACCATCTTTTTAAGGTACCTTAATTTGCAGTGCTCTTGGGGCAAGTTGCCTAGCATAGGTACTTGATGAGCTCCTCCTACCATGTGGGCATCGGATTAAAGAGACCACTCCTAGTGGCCACTCCAGTAGCAGGTTGCCAATGTCCTTATCCTGTGATCCTCAGCTCTTAACCACACATTCCATCTTTTGCAGATTGCTATGATCTCACCAGGCATAAGCTCCTGTGAATATACTTTAAACACACTAAGATACGCAGACAGGTACTAGTGCCTACAGCCCCATGGGATTAATTGGGAGGGGAAGGGTTGGGGGGAGGGGACAGGGTTTGGGAAGGAGGGGCAGGCAGAGTAGAATGGCAGTGGTAAGCAAGGGGAGGTGGTCCTGAGGCCTCAGTGTCTACTATATATTCTTCTGTGACCCAGCAAGTCTGAGGCTTGACAATTCAGATATGCTAGAAGATGTGTCCCAAATCCCCTTCAGGCCCTGGTGGGAGAAGTCAGAAGAGGGTGAAAGTCTTTTCCAGTGCAGCTTCAATTGGTTCAACCTTTCTCAGGCTGAAGGCAAAGCTGCTATTACATCCCCTTGGAACCTCACACCTTGCAGTCTGCCCAAGAAGTGAATGCCAGGAGGCTGGTATAGGATATGAGACCTTCCTCTTTCCTCAGGGTCAAGGAGCTGAGCCCCCACAGTGGACCCAGTGGGGAGCAGCTAACTCAAATGGAAACAGAAGAGACAGAAGCCAGCTCTAATGGGACCCTGATCACAGGCAATGTAAGGGGGAAGGGTGGGTTCAGGCAAGACAAATATTGCCTGCTGAGGTGAGAATTGGGCTGCAGCTGTTGTGCCTCTCCTTTTGTCCCCCTTAGTTCTCCAAGGAAGATGAGGAACTGTCTTCCCAGATGGTCAGCTTTAATGAAGCCATGACTCAAATTAGTGAACTGGAAGAGAGAGCCATGGAAGAGCTTAAAGAAATTATACAGGTGGGGAATTGGCCCCTAGGCAGGGAAGAACTGAGTATCCATCCCCAACACAAGTGCTCAGCAGTTCTCAGCATGATGTCCTGGGCCTTGCTCCTGTGGGACTTCAAATAGGGATATAACAAAGTAGACCCTAGTGTTCCTTATTTCTCCATCTATTAACCCAGCTCTTCTTCTAGGACAGCAATTACTCTTCTCCATCCTAGCAAACTAGGTTTCCCTACATCTTCCTGTCTGGAACTAGTCTCTCTTCTCCATGTTCCTGAGAGCTGAGAGAGTGATTCACACACAGGGACCTTGTATTTTCAGTGAATATTCACCAAATACTTTCTGTATGCAGGCTCCTGTGCTTAGACCAAGGGCCCAAAAGTATGAAGTATAGGTTTTATGGGCCCTAAAATAAGAATCAAAGTCAATTCCTGACTCCTATATACAAGCTGATTGCCTTGGAAAAGGCATTTAGCTTCACTGTGCCTCAGTTTCTTTACCATTAAGACAGGCAAGACAGGATAGTTGAATTTGAGGATTCAGTAATATGCTTATCAAATTCTCAGCACAGTGCCTATCATGTAGTCAGTGTTTAGTAAGTGGTAGAGCCCACTGTTGCTATGGTACCTGCTGTGAAAGAGCACGTGATTGGTGGGAAGAGGCACAGAAACATCCTAACGATGGTGGGCTCAGAGCAGTGCAGAAAGGAAGAGCTTGGGACACTTGTAATTGAGGAGGTAGTGTGACAGATAAGTGCTCAGAAATGTCTTCCACTCCCTTGGATGCTTGGGGCACATATATTTGAAAGGACATGACACTTTTAGGAAGAATGAGGGTTCACTATGGCCAGATTAAAAGGTGTGAGCAGATGTTGGAGGAAGTTAAGCAGAATGGTGACATAGGCATATGAGAGCCATAGCCAATATTAAGCCGTTTGGGGTCTTGGGGAGAGCAAGGGTGGGGGCAGGAAGAGCAGTTAGAAGATTGTTGGAGATAGCTGAAGAGAGACGTAGGTGCCAGACTGAGGTGTGGCCCTGACTATGCAACTGAAGCAAGGGCATGGGGCTCAAGAGGCATTTCTGGGATGGGTGGCAGGATTTGGTGAAAGAAAAAAAACTCTTGCTCAGATATCTGGTTTTGTCATCAGGACAGATGATGTCATTCATTTGAGATAGGGGACAAGTTTGGGGTGGGTAAGAGGATGAATTTCAAGCTCAGAATTTCCTGGGGAGGAGGTCAGGAGGCAGGGTATGTATAGCTGTGCATTACGGTATGGCCTTTATGCTTAGGTGTTGGGCCCCAGAGATGATTGGCTAAATTGATCTGGCTGTTCCTGAACTGACAGGTTCCTTCTTCCTGTGTTGCAGCAAGGGCCAGACTGGCTTGAGCTCTCTGATATGACTGAGCAACCAGACTACGACCTGGAGACCTTTGTGAACAAAGCAGAATCTGCCCTGGCTGAACAAGCCAAGCACTTCTCAGCCCTAAGAGGTAGGTGTGGCTTGACAGGGTGTGCAGTTGGAGGCGGTGGCCCCTGCTGGCTCCTGGGCAACTGCAGGTGATGGCAGCTCTGCACTGAGCAAATGGGGGTACCTAAGAGTCCCACTAACCCTGGATACACTGCTGCCCCTTCACTCCAGATGTCATCAGGGACCTGCGCCTGGCCATGCAGCTAGAAGAACAGGCCAGCAAACAAATCAGCAGCAAGAAACGACCCCAGTGACACCTGCAAATAAAGATCTGTTTGGTTTCACACCCAGCCTTCCCTTCCCTGTCCCTTTCCCAGCAGACTTTGGGCACCTGTTGGGTCTAGTCAGGCTCTGAGCTGGGGACAAGCTTTGATGTCCCAGTGGTTTTTTGCATTTGGGCCCAGGATAGTTGGGGGGTCAAAGCTATGACAGTATTTTCTTTTCAACTGTTGCCCTCAAGGGAGTAAGGATGGGAGGTAGGGGGCTTTTATCATTGTGCGTTGCACTTCCTCTCCATCAAGAGGGGAAGGCTTTCTGAGTAGAGTTTCCCCTTGGGCAGTGTTCTGCTTCCTCCTGGCTGGTGGAGGAGGGCATCTTGGAATTGTCCTGGCTCTGGAGAGAGAGACTGAACCTTTTCTCCAGCTCTGCTGTTACTGGCCTGATTCCACACCTTTGGCCCAGGCACAGTATGTCTTGTTTTTTAAAAAAAGTTTCCAGGACCTCTTTTCTTCCTTGCTGTTTTTTAAGGCCCAAGAGGATCCCTGCTGTTTTCTGTTTTATATGTTTATACATATGTCTAACAATAAAGAAAGAGAAAAGAACAGCCTTTTGAGTGGTGTATGGGAAGGGCGTAGGGTGTTTCTCAGCCTCCTGGGACCAAGGACACTACTGCACCTTTTTCTTCTGGACACTGTTGATTCACCTCCAGTTTCAGTGACATGCTGAAGACTCCAACCACTGACTTATTCAGTGCTCATCAGATACTTTCTAGACTCCGGACCCTTTCCTGGGGACAAGAGCTATATGCAGAAAGGAGTTGGTGCTCTCTCTTACATTCTATTCAAGGCCTATTCAAAGGTTCCGTGGGACACTGACAAGATAGCACTTGATTTTGGGTTTGAAAAGTGAATTGAAGTTTGCCAGGTGCACTGAGGGACCAAGTAATACAGCATAGACAGTTTGGGAACAATAGGAGTATGGTGGTTAAGAGTTCAGCTTCTGAAGTCAGATTGCAGGGTTAGATCCTAGCTTGGTCACTGGAAAATCGTATGTGGGTTGATTAACCTTTCTGTGCCATCTGTGAAATAGGCACAATACTAGTATAGGGTTATGGAAATGGAGTTAATACACAGAAATGAGTACAATAAATCAGCAGTAGATGTTTAAGCATATAAGAACATAAATTTGGGCGGCTGCCGTGGCTCAGCAGGCAGAGCTCCGACCTGCCGTGCTGGAGGTCTGGAGTTCGATCCCTGGTGCCTCCTGCCCATATGCAAATTAAAAAAAAAAAAAAGAACATAAATTGTTTATTCACTATTGTATCCACAGTGCCTAGAATGTATGGTAACTGTAACACACAATATATTTTTTTTAATGAATGAATACTGTAAATCTTACAACTCATCATTCTTGACACTGCCTTCATTTTTTTTTTTTAAGTTTTATCAAGATATAATCCACACACATGGAATTCACTACAACTCAAGTGTACAATTCAGTGTTGTTTTGTGTGTATGTATTCATGTAGTTGTACAACCCCCCCACTATATAACTCCAGAATATTTTTAGTACCCCATAAAGGAGAGTCACTTCCCTATCCCCTACCCCCAAGCTCTCCAGCCCTGGGAAACCACAAATCTACTTTTTTTCTCTAGATTCCTCCTTGGACATTTCATATAAATGGAATCATACAATGTGTAGTCTTCAATTAGCATAGTTTCCAGGTTCATTTATGTAGTAACATGTTTCAGTACTTCATTCTTTTTTGTGGCTGAGTAATATTCCATTGAGCTGTTGATGGATGCTTGGTGTTTTCACTTTGGGACCATTATGAATAATGCTGCTGTGAACATCTGTGTGGACATATGTTTTCAATTCTCTTGGGTATATACGGAGGATATGATAGCGCTATGTTGAACTTTTTGAGGAACTGCCAGGCTGTTTTCCAAAGTAGCTGCATCATTTTACATTCCCATGAGCTTATAAGGTTTCCAATTTCTCCACATTCTCACCAACACTTATTATTATAGCATTCTGGTAGATGTGAACTATTTGTGTTGTTTTAAAATTTTTATTATGATAAATGTAGCACTAAATTTCCTATTTTAACCATTTTCAACTATATAATCAGTGGTTTTAATTAAATTCAAAATGTGCTACCATCACCACCATCCAGAATCAAAACGTTTTCCTCACCCCTAACAATTAAGCAATGTTCTAGTTTGCTAGCTGCCAGAATGTAATATACCAGAAACAGAATGGCTTTTAAAACTGGGAATTTAATAATTTGCTAGTTTACAGTTCTAGCTGAGATAATGTCCCAATTAAAGCAAGTCTATAGAAATGTCCAATCTAAGGCATCCAAGAAAAGATACCTTGGTTCAAGAAGGCTGATGAAGTTCAGGGTTTCTCTCTCAAGTGGAAGGGCACATGGCGAACACAGTCAGAATTTCTCTCTCATCTGGAAGGGCATATGGTGAACACGACAGCATCTGCTAGCTTCTCCTGGCTTCCTGTTTCATGAAGCTCCCCAAGAGGATTTCCTTCTTCATCTCCAAAGGTCGCTGGCTGGTGGACCCTGCTTCTTGTGGCTATATCATTCTCTGCTCTCCCAGAAATCTCTTTCTCCAATATGTTTTCTCTTTTATAGGACTCCAGTAAACCAATCAAGATGCACCCAAATGGGTGGAGACACATCTCCCCAATCCAGTTTAACAACCACTCTTGATTGGGTTACATCTCCAGGGAGATGATCTAATTACAGATTCAAGCATATAGTATTGAATAGGGATTATTCTGCCTTTACAAAATGGGATTTTGATTAAAACATGGCTTTTCTAGGGTACATACAGCATTTCAAACCAGCACAAGCAATAACTCTATTCTCCAGTCCCATAACTTCTAATCTACTTTCTCTCTACTACTTTATTCTAGATTTTTCATATAAATAGAATATAAAGTAGCTTTGATTTGTACTTCCCCAATAAGTAAATGTTGAGCATCTTTTCATGTGCCCTTTGGCCATTTGTATATATCTCCCTTGGAGAAGTATCTAGTCAAATCTTTTGCCCATTTTTAAATTGGGTTGTCATTGATTACTTATAAGGGTAGTTTATGTGTTCTGGATACTAGACCCTTATCAAACATATGATCGGAAATATTTTCTCTCATTCTATGGCTTGTCTTTTTAGTTTCTTGATTATATCTTCTGTAGCACACAAGTTTTTAATTTCATTGAAGTCCAATTTACCTATTTTTACTTTGGATACTTGTACTTAAGGTGGCATATATAAGGAATTATTGCCTACCCCAAAGTCACAAAAATTGACAGCTGTGTTTTCTTCCTTAGATATTTAGCTCCTAATATTTAGGTTCACTTTGAATTAATTTTTGTACATGTTGTAAGGTAGGAGTCAAAATACATTCTTTTGCATGTGGATATTCATTTGTCCCAACACAATCTGGTGTATCTTTCTCCCATTGAATTTTCTTGGTACCCTTATTGAAAATCAATTTACAGTAGATGTATGGGTTGGTTTCTGGATTCTCAACTTTGTTCCATTGATCTGTATGTCTATACTGATCTATAATGTCTTGTTTACTATAGCTTTGAAATTTTGGAATCAGGAAGTGAGTCCTCCAACTTCATTATTTGTGAAGATGTTTTAGTCATTCAGGCCCTCTTGCATCGTCATAAGAATTTTAGGTTAAATGTACATTTGTGTAATAAAAGCTGGGATTTTGATAGAGATGACAATGAATCCACAGATCAGTTTGTAGAGTATTTCCATCTTAATAGTAAGCCTTCCAATCCATGAATATAAGATGTCTGCATTTATTATTTAGGTCTTTTATTTCTTTCAACAATGTTTTATAGTTTTCAGCGTACAGTTCTCACATTTCTGCTAAAATTGTTCTAATGCTACTGGAAATTGAACTGTTTTCTGAATTTCATTTTGGATTGTTCATTGCTGGCATATAGAAATACAATTGAATTTTGTATATTGATCTTGTATCCTTCAACCTTATTTAACTTTTTAATTAGCTCTAATGGTTTTGTGGGTGGGCCACGGTGGTTCAGCAAGCAGAGTTCTCATATGCCATGTTGGAAACCTGGATTTGATTCCCGGTGCCTGCCCATGCCAAAAAAAAAAAAAAAACTAAACTAATAGTTTTGTGTGTGTGTGTTCTTTTTATTTTTTATTTTGTTTTTATTTATCCAAGTTTATTTTCATCATGGAAATGAAAAAATATATAAAGTTAATAGTTTAAAATAATAATTTTGAGTTAACATTCAAAGTTTTTTATGATTGATTCAAATATTTTTGTTTAGAACTGGATGAAAGCAAAACCAGAATTAGCCCAACATATCAGATTTTCAGCAACAATATTTGTTCCTTACAAATATGAAAATGCTGATATATGGAATTAATTTCACTTTTTCCAAAATTCATTGTTCAATTTAGTACCAGTGACCCTTCACAATTCTACACTGTTATCCCACATCATTTTAACAGTTAAATTTTGTTCAATATTCTTGTCTTTTTACTGAATTGACTATGAAAGGGCTCAAATAAAGATTTTATTTAACACTACGAATTTTCTGAGGTGAAATCCAGCTGAACATTTATCTAAATTGACTTTTAGGATTGTTGATTTCTCAGCATAAATATATTAACACTAAGGAACGAATGATTTCTGAAGACGTACTTTCATTCATGACACCAACAATTTTTATACAGTGTGAACTCATACTTGACCTATAAGTGTAATTTTATGAAAGATTTTGATGATATTTCATTAATAACATGATAAATGTTATTAAAATGTTAATATAAATCTCCAGCTTTTATTATCTGGCTCTATTTCAAGGGGCTTCATCTTCTGGTAAGGACTTTTCTCTATATCAAATAGGACAATCAGTTTAAACACTTCCACATCAATTACATATATGCTGGTTTGAAATGATGTATGTCCCCTAGAAAAGCCATGTTTTAATCTAAATTCCATTTCGTAAAGGCAGAATAATCCCTATTCAATATTGTATGTTTGGAACTGTAATCAGATCATCTCCTTGGAGATGTGATTTAATCAAGAGTGGTTGTTAAATTGGATTAGGTGATGACATGTCTCCACCCATTTGGGTGGATCTTGATAAGTTTCTGGAGTCCTATAAAAGAGGAAACATTTTGGAGAATGAAAGAGATTCAGAGAGAGGAGAGCAGAACAACATAGCCACGAGAAGCAGAAGTCCACCAGCCAGCGACCTTTGGAGATGTAGAAGGAAAATGCCTCCTGGGGAGCTTCATGAAACAGGAAGCCAGGAGAAGCTAGCCGATGATGCCGTGTTCGCCATATGCCCTTCCAGGTGAGAAAGGAACCCTGACTGTGTTCACCATGTGCCTTTCCAGATGAGAGAAAAACTCTGTGTTCGCCATGTGCCTTCTCACTTGAGAGAGAAACCCTGAACTTCATAGGCCTTCTTAAACCAAGGTATCGTTTCCTGAATGCCTTAGATCAGACATTTCTGTAGACTTGTTTTAATGGGACATTTTCTCGGCCTTGGAACTGTAAACTAACATCTGAATAAATTCCCCTATTTAAAAGCCATTCCGTTTCTGGTATATTGCATTCTGGCAGCTAGCAAACTAGAACAACATATGTTATGATTTCCTTCATCTTGTACGACCATCTACTAAAGGCTTGCATACAAATGTGACATTTACATTGATCTGTTCCAATATAAATTGGCTTAGATTGACATAATATAAAGGATGACTAAATGCTCTACCAGCATGATTACAGTAGGTTTTTTTTTCAGTGTGTGAGTTTTCTAGCATTTTTAAAGGTTCATTCAAGGTCTGAAATCTCTTCTAAATACAAAATATTTTTATTATGCATTCTCTCATGTCCTCTAAGTTCAGAATGGTGACTGAAGCCTTTCACAAATATGGCATTCAGAGGGTTTCTCTCCAGTTTTGGTTCTGTCATGTTGTCTAAGGTTACATAAATAAACCAAGGTTTCCCCACATACAGAATATTCCTGTGGTATCTCTACAGAGTAAATTTCTCATGGTTTTTAAAGGTAAAATGATAAGTGAAAGCTTTAACCAAAGGTGATATTCATAGGGTCACCCTCCACTGTGAATTATCTCATGTTGTCTCAGGGCAGAATATCGAGAAAAGGCTTTCCCACAGAGATGGAATTTACATGGTTTTCTCTCCAGTGTGAGTTCTCTCATGTTGATTCAGGGAAGAATGAGTGAAGGCTTCCCCACATCAATGGCATTCATATCTTTTCTCTCCAGTGTGAGTTCTCTCATATTGTCTTTTGGAAGAATAAACAAAACATGCATGGCATTCATATGGTTTCTCTCCAGTATCAGATTCATTGTATGGATTTTTTTCCTTCTAGCTGCTCCAGAATATAGGAGGCTAGCGGACTTAAACACTTTATCATCACAGTTGACTTTTTCCTTCTTTTTTTGTGAACAATAACATATATACAAAACTATAAATTTCAAAGCACAGCACCACAATTAGTTGTAGAACATATTTCAGACTTTGACATGGGTTACTATTTCACAATTTTAGGTTTTTACTTCTAGCTGCTGTAAAATACTGGAGACTAAAAGAGATATCAATTTAATGATTCAGCATTCATATTTATTTGTTAAGTCCCATCTTCTATGTATAATTCTACCATCATCTTTGATCTTTCCGTATCTATTGATTTGGTTTGACACAATATTATGTTTGCACAGTATTAGGGGATTCCCTGATGGTAAGGTTTAATAGTTCCATAGTCTTTCTCCTCATCTTAGAACAAAAGCATCAAGTCTTTGACCATGAAGTACAATGTTAGCTTTGGGTTTTTTCATAGACAGCCATTGTCAGGTTGAGGAAGTTTACTTCTATTCCTAGTTTGTTGAATGTTTTTATCATTAAAGGGTATTGTTCAAATACTTTTTCTGTGCATTGAGATAAACATGTGTTTTGTTTGGTCTTTATGAATATGGTATACTACATTAATTCATTTTCATCCATCAAAAACAATCTTGCATTACTGGGATAAATACCACTCGGTTGTGGTGTATAATACTATATATATTGCTGTGTTCAGTTTGCTAGCTGCTGGAATGCAACATACCAGAAACGGAATGGCTTTTAAAAAGGGGAATTTAATAAATTGCTAGTTTACAATTCTAAGATTGAGAAAATGTCCCATTTAAAGCAAGTCTATAGAAATGTCCAACCTAAGGCATCCAGGGAAAGATACCTTGGTTCAAGAAGGCTGATGAAATTCAGGGTTTCTCTCTCAAGTGGAAAGGCACACGGCGAACATGGTCAGGGTTTCTGTCTTGGCTGGAAGGGCACATAGCAAACACGGTGTCATCTGCTAGCTTCCTCTCCAGCTCCCTGGGAGGCGTTTTTCTTCTTCATCTCCAAAAGTCACTGGCTGGTGGACTCTGCTTCTCGTGGCTGCATCGTTCTGCTCTGAATCTCTTATTTTCTTCAAAATGTTTCCTCTTTTTATAGAATTCCAATAAACTAATCAAGACCCACCCAAATGGGTGGAGACACATCTCCACCTAATCTATTTTAACTACCCCTCTTGATCACTCAAGATCACATCAAGATCATGTCAAGATGTGACTCCCTAAGTCACATCTCCAGGGAGATGATCTAATCACAGTTTCAAAGATACAGTACTGAATAGGAATTAGAAGAAATGGTTGCCTTTACAAAGTGGGATTAGGATTAAAACATGGCTTTTCTAGGGTACATACATCCTTTCAAACAGGTACAGCTAGTATTTTTGTTGAGGACTTTTTCTGCCTCTACTCATAGGAGATATCGGTCTGTAGGTTTCTTTTATTATATCTTTGTCTGATTTGGGTAGCAGGGTAATATTGGCCTCATTTAATGAGTTGGCAAATGTTTTTTCTGTTTTTTAGAAGTTGAATAGGAGTCGTGTTAATTCTTGAAACATTTGGTAAAATTCACCATTAAAGCTCTCGGGTTCTAGGTTTTTCTTTGTGGGGAATTTATTATTTTTAATTCATTCTTTTTATTTGTATTAGATTTTCAGTTTCTTCTTGAGGTAGTTTTGGTAGTTGGTGTTTTTCCAGGAATTTATCCACCTTACCCAAATTATATAATTCGCTAGAATGCAACAAATTATATAATTTGTTAGAGTATTTATAGATTTTGTTTTTATACCCCTAATTTTTGGTAACTTTTTATTACAGTAACATATACAACTCAAAATCCCTATTTTAGCCACTTTCAAGTATGATTCAGTGGTACTAATTATATTCACAATGTTATTTTCCCATCATCGCCATCCATTACCAAAACTTTTTCATCATGTCGAACGGAAACTCCATACCCATTAAGCAATAATCCCATTTCCCCTAACCCCACTCCAGCTCCCGGTAACCTCTAATCTACTTTCTGTGTACATGACTTTGCAGATATTAGGTATTTCTTATACGTGGAATCATAATTATTTGTCCTTTTGTTTGGCTTATTTCACTCAGCATGATATCGTCAAAGTTCATCCATGTTATAGCATGTATTAGAACTTCATTCCTTTTAATGGTTGAATAATACTCCATTGTATGTTTAATCCACATTTTGCTTATCCATTCATCGGTTGATGGACACGTGGGTTGCTTCCACCTTTTGTGTATTGGAAATAATACTGCTATAAACAGTGGTGTACAAATATCTATTTGTGTCCCTGTTTTCAATTCTTTTGGAAACCTAGAAGTGGAATTGCTAGGCCATATGGCAATTCTGCTTTCAACTTTCTAAGGAACTCCAAAACTGTTTTCCTTTTTCTCTGCATCCTCAGC
Source organism: Myrmecophaga tridactyla (assembly GCA_004026745.1). Taxonomy (NCBI): domain Eukaryota; kingdom Metazoa; phylum Chordata; class Mammalia; order Pilosa; family Myrmecophagidae; genus Myrmecophaga; species Myrmecophaga tridactyla. Next base: position 11,652 of record PVIY010020371.1, on the reverse strand, counting down.
AACACTTGTTATTTTCCATTTTTTTAAATTTATTTTTATTTTAGTAATATACATACACCCTAACATTTCCCCCTTTAACCACATATATATAATCTCAGAGGTGTTAATGTATCATACTCACAGTGCAATACTGTACCACCATCACCCTCATCCATTCCAACTGTTCTATCACCTCAGTAGAAATTCTGTACCAATTACCCTTTAACTCCTCTGGTAGCCCTCCCCAGCACTTGTATTCTGGTTTCTGTCTCTGAATTTGCTTATTCTAATTATTTCATATGAGTGAGATTATACAATATTTTTCCTTCTATGCCTGACTTTTTTCACTTAATCAAAAGTTAATACCCACAATTGGGCATGTCATAGCTCTGTGGAGATAATCTAATCAGGTTTCCAATCTATAGTACTGAATAGAGATTAAAAGAAACAACTGCCTCCATACAAGGAATCAGGATTAAAACATGGCTTTTCTAGGGTACATAATCATTTCAAACCAGCAAGCACAGCAATAGTGAACAATGCTGCTATGAACATTGGTGTGCAAATGTCTGTTTATGCCCCTGCATTCAGTTCTTCTGAGTATATACCTAGTAGCGGGATTGCTGGATCAGATGGCAATTCTATACTTACCTTCCTGAGGAACTGCCAAACTGTCTTTCACGATGGCTGCACCATTCTATTTTCCTACCGGCAGTGCGTAGTGTTCCTATTTCACCACATCCTCTCTAACACTGGTAATTTTTTTTTTTTAATAATGGCCATGCTAATAGGTGTGAAATGATATCTCATTGTGGTTTTGAATTGCATTCCCTAATAGCTAGTGATGTTGAGCATCTTTTCATATGCTTTTAGCCATTTATATTTCCTCTTTGGGTAAGTGTCTATTTTTTTGTCCATTTCTTAATTGGGTTGTCTTTTTACTGTTGAGTTATAGGATTTTTTATAGATTCTGGATATTAAACCCTTATCAGATATGTGGTTTCCAAATATTTTCTCCCATTGAGTGGGCTGCCTTTTCAACTTCTTGACAACATCCTTTGAAGCACAAAAGTATTTAATTTTGATGAGGTCCCATTTATTTTTTCCTTTGTTGCTTTGCTTTGGGTATATGTCTAAGAAATCACTACCTCCCACAAGATCTGAAGATGTTTCCCTACATTTTCTTTAGGAATTTTATGGTCCTGGCTCTTATAGTTAGATCGTATATCCTTTTTGAGTTAATTTTTGTATAAGGTATGAGAAAGAGGTTCTCTTTCATTCTTTTGAATATGGATATCTAGTTCTCCCAGCATTTGTTGAAGAGACTGTTCTATCCCATATGAGTAGATCTGGCAGCCTTGTCAAAAATCAACTGACCATAGATGTGAGGGTCTATTTCTGAATTCTTAATTTGATTCCATTGATCAGTATATCTGTCTTTATGCCAGTACCATGCTGTTTTGACCACTGTATCTTTGTAATATACTTTAAAGTCAGGAAGTGTAAGTCTCCCAACTTTGTTCTTCTTTCTCGAGATGTTTTTGGCTATTCAGGGCGCCTTACCCTTCCAAACGAATTTAATGATTGTCTTTTTCATTTTTGCAAAGTAGGCGTTAGAATTTGCATTGGGATTGGGTTGAATCTGTAAATCAATCTGGGTATAATTGATATCTTAATGATATTTAATCTTCCAGTCCATGAACATGAAATGTTCTTCCATTTATTTAAGTCTCCTTTGATTTCCTTTTTGATTTCATATTTTGTAGTTTTCTGTATAGGTCCTTTCCATCTGTGGTTAAATTTATTCCTAGATATTTGATTCTTTTAGTTGTTATTATAAATGGAATTTTATAATTTGTGAGATTGCTCTTTACTGGTGTATAGAAATACTACTGATTTTTGCATGTTTCTAGGCATGTACAGCCTTACATATATATGCCTTCTAGATTTCCAGGAATATGTTGGAGCTTTAAACATTCTCCTAAGGACATCTCATTCTCTTGTTTTTCCTTTTAAGTTTTTTGGTCAGCCTCTTGTTAGCCCCAGCTGGTAACTGCCACAGGAAGCTACATTGGCCTGATTTTTTTTTTTTTTAAACATATGCTATTAGGATAGGTTTGTTCAAACAGAGTGAGCTCTGAGTTAGGTCAAATAAAGGCAAGCTCTGAGAATGGAGCTTTTTAGCAAGCTGCCAGACAGGTCAAATTGTGATAGTTCTCTGAGGATGGGACTTTGGGGAATCTCCAGACCCATTATGTCACCTATAGAATATTTGTTAAATTCTCATTTCTCACAGCTACCATAGATGCAAGACTGTTGATTTTCAAGGCTATCACAGATCTTGAGAGAAGATGGGATTAGGGAAAATTAAAATGCAATTTAGCTTTTCTCCCTATCCTATATTATCCAACATGAAAAAGTTAGAATGGGCATAGCCCAAATACCCCTAAAGAGTGGGAGAAAGATAAAAGGTGATAGTGGAGTTATACAGAGAAGGTAGGGTTTAACAAATGAGTATGATTGCTGAATCATGTTGATATTTCTTTTAGTCTCCAGTATCTTAGAGCAGCTAGAAGTAAAAACCTAAAATTGTGGAATTGTAACCCATACCAAACTCCGAAATCTGTTCTACAACTAATGGGTATGATGTGCTTTGAAAGTTATTACTTTTTTGTATATATGCTATTTTTTCACAAAAAAAGAAGAAAAAGAATTGAGTTTTATAGGATGTTGGCTTGAAGATTTATTTCAAGATCTTTTTTGGTCACGTAAATAGGTAAAATATCGCAGGAAGTGTTTTTGTTAATGAAAAAGAGTACTTTTTCCTCTAAAGTAAAATAACTGATTGTTGCAGAATGAGAAACAGAAATGTGTAGGACAAAATGTGTGGATATAGAAAGCTGTAGAAGTCTTGTTGGAAATGAATGTTATTGGTTGTGGTTCAAGTTGGCTAAGATTTTATAGTTTCGTAAGATTTTAAACAGTTTTCTTATCTTCATGCAAAACAATAATTTAGTTTTCACTCTGTTAAAATGAGGATGTTTTCTTGGCTTATTTGTTTGCTCTTAGTGTGAAGCTATAAATGTTTTTTAACCATCTGAGTAATTTGCCTAGATGACAAAGACTCTATGTCTTATCAGAACAATATACCTATTGATATGTTAAAAAAAAAAAGCAGTTTAGCTTTGTTCTTACCATGATTCAGCTGTTTTTCTTGAATTAACACTCCTTGAACTGTTGCAAGCCTTTAATTTCCAGAGTAATGAAAAAAATTGATTTGGACATTTTTTGCCAGTGTTCTCATTGCTTTTCTGGAGGAACAAATCTTCAGAGGTCCTTACTCCATCTTCTAGAAGCGCTTACCTTTCTCAGGGCTTTTGCACCTGGAAGTTCCTTCTACTTGGAACTACCAGTTTTTCAAAAGGATCTTTTTTCTCAGTTTAAATGTCACCCGAGAGAAGTCATCTGTTTTCCTTTCTGCCCCATGACAGCACATTATTTCATCCATAGCATTTGTTAAAATCTAAATATTTCCTCTCTCCCTGTAGAATTTAAGCTCCACATAAGTATTTTTTACCTCTCTTTAAAATTTTTGAGGCGAAATTCACATAACATAAAATTAACCAATTTAAAGTGAATAATTCCATGCATTTAATATATTCAAAATGTTGCACAATCACCACTTTTATTTTAATTCCAAAACATTTCATCACTCCTAAAGGAAGCCACATATCCGTTATATACTTCTCCCAATTCCTTCCTCCCTCTAGCCCTTAGCAACTGCCAATCTGAATTCTGTCTCTATGAATTTACCTATCTTAGACATTCATATAAATGGAACCATGTAATATGTGGCCTTTTGTGTCAGGTTTCTTTCATTTAGCATAATGTTTTTGAGTTTCATCCATATTATAGCATGTATAAGAATCCATCCTTTTTATGGCTGAATAATATTCCATTATCTGTATATATACCACAGTTTAATTATCCATTCTTCTGTTGATGGACATTTGGACTGTTTCCACCTTTTAGCCACTGAATAATATTGCTCTTAACATTGGTTTACAAGTACCTGTTAGAGTCCTATTTTCAATTCTTTTGGGTATATATGTAGGAAAACGGGTCCCTACAGGGTTATATGGTAGTTCTATGGTTAACTTTTTGGGGAATCACTAAACAGCACACAATTTTTCACATATTCTCTCTTTAATCCATCTAAAGCCCTTTGTGGTAAGAGACTGACATAAGTCTTTTTTATTGTATAGACTCTCCAGGGCCTAGCACAATGCCTGATATCAATTGTTCTTTATTTCCCGTGGCACCAATCTTCAGAGCCATATAACTTGACTGAGCAACATTCTGCAACCCAGGTGTCAGGCACAAGGAGTTGGATAGGTCCAAGGTTTAAGTATTTACAGGGTGAGGGCTGGTGAATGTTTAAGGTAAGAGAGGTGAAGATGCTCATATGATGCAAAGTGGGTGAAAGGGTGGACCACTGAGTCTAGGTGGAGTGAAATCATGGTGGCAGGGGTTTGAAATTTCAGTTCCATTGTCTTACAAGCATCAGACTTATCTTTCCAACTATTTTCCTACAGAGACTAGACACTCCTGGGTCCCACAGGCAAGTCCGACTCATGCTAAGCCCTTACACGTATGGTCAGTTGATTTTGAAAAGGGTGCCAAGTCCACTCAATGGAGAAAGAATAGTTTCTTCAACAAATGGTGCTGGGAAAACTGGATATCCACATATATAAAAGAATGAAAGTGGCCCACTACCTCACATTGCATACAAAAATTAATCCAAAATGGATTGGCCTTGGCTGAGAGATTCCAAACAGAGTCGAGAGGTTATCCTGGAGGTTATTCTTATACATTAATAGATATCACCTTGTTATTTAAGATGTAATGGAGAGGCTGGAGGGAACTGCCTGAAAATGTAGAGCTGTGTTCCAGTAGCCATGTTTCTTGATGATGATTGTATAATGTTATAGCTTTCACAATGTGACTGTGTGATTCTGAAAACCTTGTGTCTGATGCTTCTTTTATCTACTTTGTCAACAGAAGAGTAGAACATATGGAATAAAAATAAATAATGGGGGAACAAATGTTGAAATAAATTTAGCTTGACATGCTAGTGATCAATGAAAGGGAGGGGTAAGGGGTATGGTATGTATAAATTTTTTTTTGTTTTGTTTTCACTCTATTTCTTTGTCTGAATAGATGCAAATGTTCCAAGAAATGATCATGATGATGAATATGCAACTATGTGATGACATTGTGAATTACTGATTATATATGTAGAACAGAATGATCAAAACCGGAATGTTTGCATTTGTTTGGTGTTTTTTGGTATTAAAAAAAAAAATGGATTGGCCTAATATATACCCAGAAGAGCTGAAGCAGTGATGCAAATAGACATTTGCACGCCAGTGTTCATAGCAGCATTATTCACAGTTGCCAAAAAATGGAAACAATCCAAGTGCACATCAAGAGAAAAATGAATAAACAAAATGTGGTATATACATTCAATGGAATATTATGCAGCAGTAAGACGAAATGAGATCCTGAAGCATATGACAAAATGAATGAACCTTGAGGACATAATGCTGAGTGAAATAAGCCAGACACAAAAGGATAGATACTGTATGATTTTGCTATTATGACCTTGGTAAAGGTAAACTCGGAGGTTTATAATATAGAATATAGGGGACCTAGAGATACACAGAAGCTAGAGATGGGTGAATGGTTAGTTAATAAGGTTGAACTTAAAATGAAAGGGAATGGGTAGAAGGGAAGGCAACTTGTTAGTGGATTTATAGGTAATATTGCCATATCGAAGGTGAACATTATCGAAAGGGGTTGTATAGAGCAATGTATCCCACTGATTAACAGTACAAATATAAATAAGTTCTTGCATGAACTTCTTCAAAGATATGAATCTTATACAAAGAGTCAATAATAAAAGGGTTTGGGGGGAAACTATTGCGTGCTATGGTCTATATTTAACAGGATCAACAGTATCACAGCAAAATCAGGGGTAAAATAATTGGAGGAGGAAAAGAGTTAAGGGGAGATGTGGATTTTCCTTTTGGAGAGGGTGTGTTTATTGGTTATTTTTCTCTTTGGAGCAATGAAAATCGTCTAAAATTGAGAGTGTTAATTGTACAACTAAGTGATGATAATGTGGAACGTGGATTGTTTATTTTGGATAGAATATATGCTATATGAATAGAGCTCAACAAAATCTGCAGATTCAAAAGTAAAGAAATAAACAGAGAAATTCAGGTGCTGTTGAAAATATGGAGAAGTAGTGGATGGAGGTTGCTGGAGGATACATTGAAGTAGAATGACAAACTGTTATGTATATATATGATGGCATATTGTGTGACTACAGAAAGGAATGAAGTAATGAGACATGCAATAAGGTGAACAAATATTGGGGACATTATGTGGTACAAAATAAGCCAGAAACAAAAGTACAAATATTATATGGTTTCTTTTAGAAAATAATAATAAGAAAACTAGGGCTTAGATTGTAAGCTCTTATAGCAGTCACATTTACTTCAGAGATGTAAAATGATATTTCTAGATTTTGAGATGCTCTGCTATATATATTATACCAGTTTGAAACAACTGTGTACCTCAGAAAAGCCATTTTTTTAAATCCTCATTCAATATTGCTGGGTGGGATCTTTTTTATTGTTACCATGGAGATGTGACCCACCCAACTGTGGGTGGTAACTTTTGATTAGTTGGTTTCCATGGAGATGTGTCTCCCCCACTCAAGGTGGGATTACTTACTGGAGCATTTTAAGAGAGAACCACTTTGGAAAGAGCCAACAGAGCCAATATAGCCAGAGACCTTTAGAGACCCAGAAGGAAAACACCCCTGGGTAAGACTTAGGAAATGAGGAGAGAAAGCTAGCAGATGTAACCATGTGCCCTCCCAGCTGAGAGAGAAACCCCAAATTTCATCCACCCTTTCTTTGGAGTTAAGGTATCTTTCTCTGAATGCCTTAATTTTCACAGCCTGATAACTGTAAACTTGTAACTTAATAAATTCCCTTTTTAAAAGCTGTTCCATTTCTGGTATATTGCATTCAGGCAGATTACAAACTAAAACATATGTATAACCAGGTATCTCCATGGAACTCTGGTTACCTGCGTGATACCTAAGACTCGGGGTTGGAGTTCTGCAGCTCTGAAAGTCAGCATTGCTATATACAACAACTGTTAAAGAAGCAGAAAAAGAGATCAGGCTTCAATTACAGATAAAAGTGAAGCCGATCAGGAGAGTGCCAAGATGGCGGCTTAGTGAGGTGTGGGATTTAGTTCATCCTCCAGAACAGCTACTAAATAGCCAGGAACAGTACAGAACAACTGCTGGGGCCATATCAGTGACCAGACACACAGTGTACCCCAGTCTGGATCAGCTGGACCAGCTGCGAGCCCCCCCAGAACCGTGAGTTCCCCAAGCCACGGTGGCCGGCGCTCCTCCCCCCACAGGCTGCTTCCCAGAGGGGAAAGGAAAGAGTTTACCAGCAGCAGGGGCTGAGTGCAACTAAGCTTCAACTGTGGAGTTAATTAACAAATTCTGACTACTAAAAATAGGCCCCCAGCTTAGCTGAACCTGGTCAAAGCGGAGGTTGCTGATTTTTGCCCCAGCGCCCAGGGGGCAGAACTGACGGAAAAAGAAAAAGAGAAAAAGAAGAAACAGAGGTTTTTTGGATTGGATAGCACATAATACTTGAAAGGGTCTGGGCCCTGAAGGAAAAGAGGGGGCACATAGGATCTGAAGGTACACAAAGCAACATACCAACTTATGCTCTTGACTGGCAAACCTGAGGAACAGCAGTCCTGCTCTGAGAAGGATTTTTCTTTCTTTTTTTGTGGCTGAGTTTCTACAAACGCTTGACTGCCTTTGGATACAGTGGCAGGGCTTCTCAGGCAGCAACTGCCCCCAGGCATAGGCAGAAACAAGCTTGTTTGAGAGCCTATCTGGAGCCTGCACCTTCCCTAGGGGAGGGGTGAGGCCCAGCTCAAGTGGATTCCCTCCCTCAAGGAATTCAGATCCCAGGGTTTGGAAATTTGAAGCAATTAACCACAGCCTACAACCTTTCCTCTGTCTCCAGCAGGGAGAGTCTGCTGAAGTTAAAGGTACTGCGTCACTTTATGCTGGTGGGACCTGCAGGCAGACAAACGCCACATACTGGACAGGATAGGAAAAACATAGAGTCCAGAGACTTCACAGGAAAGCCTTTCAAACTGCTGGGTCTCACCCTCAGTGAAAACCAATGCAGGTGACTCTTTCCTCCTGAAAGAAGGCCAATTTGGTCTGGGAAAATCTGGCTGGCATCTATAATACCTAAGTAGAGCCTCCTAAGGGTGGGGAGAAAAAGGCACCATACAGGCAGGACAAGAAACAAGAACTGAAAAATTCTGCTTTGCTAAACAAAACCCAAGCTAGTGGTCCAGAATAAGCTGAACCAAATGTCAAAGAACAGACAGACAACAAAGTCATCCAGCAAGAAAATCCTATGTAAAAGAAGTGAAAACAATCTCCAGAATAAACTAATTAAGGTAATTAAATGCCTAGATGCCAACAAAAAATAACGAATCACACTAGGAAAATTGAAGATATGGCCCAGTCAAAGGAACAAACCAACAATTCAAATGAGATACAGGAGTTGAAACAATTGATTCAGAATGTTTGAACAGACATGGAAAACCTCATCAAAAGTCAAATCAATGAACTGAGGGAGGATATAAAGAAGGCAAGGAATGAGCAAAAAGAAGAAATCAAAAGTCTAAAAAACAAATCACAGAACTTATGGGAATGAAAGGCACAATAGAAGAGATGAAAAAAAAAAACAATGGAAACCAACAATGGTAGATTTCAAGAGGCAGAAGATAGGATTAGTGAACTGGAGGACAGGACATCTGAAATCCAACCAGAAACAGAAACTATAGGGAAAAGAATGTGAAAATATGAGCAGGGACTCAGGGAATTAAATGACAACATGAAGCGCATGAATATTCGTGTTGTGGGTGTCCCAGAAGGAGAAGAGAAGGGAAAAGGAGGAGAAAAATTAATGGAGGAAATTTTCACTGAAAATTTCCCAACTCTTATGAAAGACTTAAAATTACAGATCCAAGAAATGCAGCGTACCCCGAACAGAATAGATCCAAATAGACGTACTCCAAGACCCTTACTAATCAGAATATCAGATGTTAAAGAGAAAGAGAGAATCTTGAAAGCAGCAAGAGAAAAGCAATCCATCACACAGAAGGGAAGCCCAATAAGACTATGCATAGATTTCTCAGCAGAAAACATAGAGGCGAAAAGACAGTGGGATGATATATTTAAATTACTAAAAGAGAAAAATTGCCAACCAAGAATTCTATATCCAGCAAAATTGTCCTTCAAAAATGAGGGAGAAATTAAAACATTTTTAAGCAAAAAATCACTGAGAGAATTTGTGACCAAGGGACCAGCTCTACAAGAAATACTAAAGGGAGCATGTGCTGCTTTGAAAGGATGCATGTCCCCTAGAAAAGCCATGTTTTAGTCTAAATCCCATTTTGTAAAGGCAGAATAATCCCTATTCAATACTGTATGTTTGAATCTGTAATTAGATCATCTCCCTGGAGATGTATCCCAGTCAAGAATGGTTGTTAAACTGGATTAGGGGAGATGTGTCTCCACCCATTTGGGTGGGTAGTGACTGGTTTACTGGAGTCCTATAAAAGAGGAAACATGTTGGAGAATGAGAGATTTGGAGAGAGCAGAAAAGAACGACATAGCCACGAGAAGCAGAGAGTCCATTAACCAGTGATGTTTGGAGATGAAGAAGGAAAATGCCTCCTGGGGAGCTTCATGAAACAGGAAGCAAGGTGAGAAAGCTAGCAGATGATGCTGTATTCCCCATGTGCCCTTCCAGCTGAGAGACAGAGAAGCCCTGACTATGTTCGCTATATGCCTTTTCACTTGAGAGAGAAACCCTGAACTTCATCGGCCTTCTTAAACCAAGGTATCTTTCCATATATGCCTTTGATTGGACATTTCTATAGACTTGCTTTAATTGGGACATTATCTCAGCCTTAGAACTGTAAACTAGAAATTTATTAAATTCCCATTTTTAAAAGCCATTCAGTTTCAGGTATATTGCATTCTGGCAGCTAGCAAACTAGAACAGAGCACTAGACGCAGATGCCAAAAGAGAGGAGAGAGAGGTGTGGAGAAGAGTGTAGAAATGAAGATTATCAGTAAAGGTAAAAAGAAGAAAAATTAGGTATGACATATAAAATCCAAAAGGCAAAATGGTAGAAGAAAGTACTGCCCATACAGTAATAACACTAAATGTTAATGGATTAAACTCCCCAATCAAAAGACAGACTGGCAGAATGGATTAAAAAATAGGACCCATCAATATGCTGTCTACAGGAAACACATCTTAGACCCAATGATAAACATAGGTTGAAAGTGAAAGGTTGGGAAAAGATATTTCATGAAAATAACGATCAGAAAAGATCAGGAGTAGCTATACTAAATCCAACAAATTAGATTTCAAATGTAAAACAGTTAAAAGAGACAAAGCAGGACACTATGTATTAAAGGGAACAATCAACAAGAAGATATAGCGATCTTAATATTTATGCACCAAGCCAGAATGCTCCAAAATACATGAGGCAAACAACGAAAAGAGAAATAGACACATCTACCATAATAGTTGGAGACTTCAGTTCCACACTCTCATCAATGGACAGAACATCTAGACAGAGGATCAATAAAGAAACAGAGAATTTGAATAATGCAATAAATGAGCTAGACTTAACAGATATTTATAGAACATTACACCCCACAAGAGCAGGATACACCTTTTTCTCCAGTGCTCATGGATTATTCTGAAGGATAGACCATATGCTGGGTCACAGAGCAAGTCTCAATAAATTTAAGAAGATTGAAATCATACAAAACACTTTCTCAGATCATAAAGGAATCAAGTTGTAAATCAATAATAGAGTGCCAGAAAATTCACAAATATGTGGAGGCGTAAGAACAGACTCTTAAACAACCAGTGGGTCAAGAAGAAATTACAAGACAAATAAGTAAATATCTCGAGGCAAATGAAAATGAAAACAGGTCAAGAAGGTTTTCTCAATCCCTTGATGCTAAGTCGCAGCTCATTCTAGGGTTTTTCTCAATCCCTCGATGCTGAGTTTCAGTTCATTCTAGGATTTCTGTCCCACGTTGCCAGGAAGGTCCACACCCCTGGGAGTCATGTCCCACATAGACAGGGGGAGGGTGGTGAGATTGCTTGTTGTGTTGGCTGGAGTCTTGTGAGGCTTATTTCTATAGTCGAAAAGCTAAGCCTAAGAATTACTGCCAGAAAACGTCTTCTGTTGCTCAGATTTGGCCTCTCTAAGCCCAACTCTGCAAGTAAAATCATTACCCTCCCTTCTATGTGGGACATGACATTCATGGGTGAAAGTCTCCCTGGCAACAGGGGACATGACTCGCAGGCATGAGCCTGGCCTGTTATCGTGGGATCAACAATGCCTTCCTGACCAAAAGAGGGAAAAATGGTGTAACAAAATAAGGTATCAGTGGCTAAGAGAGTTCAAATAGAGTCGAGAGGCTATTTTGGAAGCTACTCTAATGCTAGCAATCTT
>PVIY010020370.1:0-44195 GCA_004026745.1 Myrmecophaga tridactyla | reverse complement strand
GCTGGGGAGGGGCTGCTGAGCTTGGGAGGGCCAGAATGTCAGGGCCGCATTTGGGACTGTGCTGGGGAGCACCGGATGGCTCCCAAGTCCATGAGGTTTTTCCCAGTGATGATCCTGTGGCCCGCCCAGGAAGAGCGGCTCAGGCAGGGGATGCCAGGGGGCATTTGGGGGTGGGAGGGAGGTATCGGTACCCCCATTGCCAAGCCATGCCCTGGTGGTGGAGGGTGGGTTTCTCCCCCAGGAGGAACTGTGACCAGGCGAGGAGGACTAGGGGAGTTAATCTTCACTGTAAGCCACAGGTGAGGAGGACTGGGGGAGCTCATCTTCACTGTAAGCCACAGGTGACCCTGCACGCCCACGGCCCCCACCTGGTCAGAGAAACTTTTTCCGGGCAGAGAAGAGGGGTTATCTGGCACTAACCAGAAGAAACCCGTCTCCACCTACTTCTCCCTCTGTAGATAGGAAGTCCCACCAGCCACGCAGCCCGCACAGTGGCACTACCGGGTGCTTGATTCCTCTACCCTTTCTGGGCGGAATAAGATTCTCAAACTGAATCACCCACTCCAAAGACTGCCTTGGATGGAGGCAGCAGCAGTCAGAGCCAGGAGTTGCCTCAGCATGTGTCTCCCCCAGGCTAGAGCTCCAGCCCCGATGCCACGGAGTGCAGGGGGCCTGGGTGGGGAGCCTCCCGTCCCCGGAAGAGGAAGTCCCGCCTGCTCCCAAATCTCAGTGTTTGGAATGTGGCCCTGGCTTCTCTTCCTCTCCAGGGGCCTGGAGGGAACACTGTGAACCATACCCAGAGGACAAACCTGCAGCACAGAGCAAGTCAGTCCTCCAAAGGAAGCACAGGCGCCCTGGGAGAGTGGCCCCACGAAGCTGCCGACCAGAGGAGGTGGAATATTCCTCCCTGCCTGTGGCCGATGCCTCACCCTGGGACCTGCTGGCCTGCACTCATGCTCCGAGCACCCACCCAGCCCTGGGCACCCTGCCTGCACCCTCAAGGAATAGGCTCGGTTTCCTATTCCTGGTTGGCTCACTTTACTAGCTGTGTGACCTTGGGCAAGTCACTTAACCTCTCTGAGCCTCTGTTTCCTTATGTGAAACTTTCTGCCTTCACCTGGTTACTGAGCACACAGGAAGAGATCATGAACATATGTCCTCTCCTGTCCTAGCTCAGTGCCAGGCACTCTTGCCTCTCAGGGAAGCAGCCCTCCCACTCTGTAAGCTGGCAACTGGAGGAAAGGGAAACTGCTTCAGGGGACAAACTCTAAAACTGCCAGGGTCCCTGCTGGGAGGATCTGGTCCCTTTCCCCACTGGCAGCAGGCCTAACTGGCTTTAGTTTCCTCTGCCCTTCTCTCCCTCCCTCCTAAGAGTCCCCTTTTACAATCCCTCCCTGCAGGCCCCAGGGGAGCCAGAGGCAGGCAGAAATGACTGCTAATACTTCCAGGCACATTTACTGAAACCTTTTGACACGGAGGATATTTTTATGAGATAAGTGCCCTGTGTCGGCATCAACTGGCAAGTTTCATTGCTCACATTTCAGTCTTGCAAAAAGCCTTTTTCAATCACTGTCCACGGCAACAATAAACTTTAATGGCTGAGGGAAAGCCTGCAGCTCGGGCTCTCCCATCCTTCCCGCCTCCCTGCCCCGCCTCCCTGCCCCATGCCGGATGGCCAGCTGGAGGCCGGCAGACCTCCCTCTCCTCTCACCGGACCAGCCAGGGGCAGGGGTAGAAGGGCACGCAGGGGCCACCTTCCTATCTTGCCTTGTTCCCAACCCAAGGGAAGCACAGCCCTGGACACACATTAAAAGTATCTGGGGAATTAAAATGGGTTCCTGCCCACCCTGGCCCTGACCAACTGGACACTCTCTGGGGCGGCTAGGGATTTTTGTGCTGTGAAAGTCCCCTAGGGATCTGCTGTGTCGGGGTCACGGACAACCCCGTACCCCTTCCTAGCAGGGGCCTCCTTGGACTCGGCACTGGCTGCCCTTGGAGGTTACTCCCACTGCTTCTGGCACGTCCCCACAGGTGCCCCGTCCTAATGGAAGGCAGATGTGACCCAGAGGTCACAAGGTCACCCAGAGAGCCAGGCACCGACCTGATACTATGCTCTTTCCAGCTGAAGAAGCCAGGTTTGCAACGACCACCTGGGAGGAAGAAAGGGTCTGGGGGCTACTCCGTGTTCTAGGTATGAGGAAGGATAAGCGAGGGAGTAAATGAATGAACGGCTTTCTTCCTAAAGGAAATGGATTCAACCTACTCAGTAACCCTACAGGGAATGACAGTGCTTAGTGTGCCCCAAATGCTCACTTTCCAGAAAATTCTAGCATGTTCTGGAACTCAAGGCCTCTTTCTTTCTTACTCTCTGTTGGTGCCATTTACAGAGGGGGGCCTGAGCAGACAAGCTCCTGGGACTGAGGTGAGCCCAAGGAGGGTCCTTTCCTCCACAGCCTGCATCAGCCCCTGCTCACACCGACACGCCTGCCAGCCTTGTGAGTCCTGCCATCTTTGCACGTGAGAAAGTCCAGTCAGACTCCCACGAGGCATTCGTTGTGGACCCCCTTTGGGACATCTTCCACCAGCGAGAATTCACAGGGTCTGTTGTTATAATGCACCTGGATTCTGTGGGATCCATAAGCAAGAAGGGGGTGGAGCAGCAGGAGGCAGGGGTGGAGGGAGGGGCAGGGGTCTGGGAGACACTCTGTTAGTAGCCGACGTATCTGCTCTGTGCCTTGAGTGTGGAAAGAGACTGTGTTACATCTCATACAGCACCTGCTTCCACATGAAGGCATGAGACATGAGACGAAAGAAAGGACCGACAAGTGTCAGGTCTGACTTTCCAAGCTGGGTTGATTTTTCTCAGGAATCCTCAGCCAATCTCCTCGTCAGGTTGTGCCAAAGCCAAAGGCTCTGAGGCAGAGGATTCTGGGAATGGTCTTCCAGAACTGGGAAGACGACCCCAACTCTTTCAGGAGGCCCAGGCCTTCTTTTTTGTTAACCAGAAGTCCTTATCCCTACTCCCAACCCTGTTTATCCACAAGCCCCAAATTCTGCTGGGGAGAATGGCCTCAGTAAATGTCTCCTTTCTACCCATTTCTGGATTCTGACTTCCCTCCTCCACCTCAGCTTGAACCATGTATTATGGAGTCCACAAAATGAACAAACTTCTGCAAATTCTAAATACACTCACAAACACTACCTACCCTCCCTCATCCATCAGGGTAGCAAAACTCATTTCTCCTTGGGAGATGAAAAAAATGCCCAGCACTGGGGGCCAATTAAGCATTTCCTTTGAAATGCATTCATGCTGTAGATTGCTGAGAACGAACTCCAACCTCTGATGAAATAAGAACCAGATGCCAGGAATCAGAGGTGCATGGTGTCCCTCCATCGTGGCCCATCGCCTAGGAGGGGCCCACAGACCCAGGAGGGGCTCTGGCCAGTATCATAGCACCAGGGTCACTATGCAAGTTAACCTATTGGAAGTTTAACTTCAGCCATCACCCATGAGAAGAAACAAGTGCCTCCTTGCTGCCTGTGAGCGCATGACGACTCCCAGCCTTCACTCCCACCCCCAAACCCCTCCTTATTTTGCACACTCTTGGAATTCTAACTTATGCTTTAATTCTTTCATGAAGTCTTTCTGGAATATGCAAGCCTGAAGGGAATGTTTCCTGCCTCACTTAGGGATTATGTGCACTGCAAAGTTATAGCTCCTGGTTATAGAATGTCAGTGACTATTAACCAGCACTACTTCTCCCTCTACTCAGCTGTAAGGCTTTTCTTCTTATTATGATTATGTGTCTCCCTGTACTACTACTGTAGTAGTATTTGACAAGTACTATACTACTACTTGTCAAATGGATGCAGTGGTGGGCTGACAAGTGTTAACTACCAGCTCTGGGGTTTGTGTGAATGGGGGAGTGAGCCCATTTCCATGATGTGAATGCTCCTGCCAATCCTGTGGTGTGAACACTCCAGCCCATTCCCATGGTGCAAATGCTCCTGCTGATCCCATGGTGTGATGGGATTGGCTCGCACCAATTCCCACGGTGTCAACACTTCCACAGATTCCTATGGTATGAATGCTCCACAACTCCGTGGTGTGAAAGCTCTACTGACTCCATGGTGTGAATGCTCACGCCATTTCCCATGGTATGAACACTTCACTGATTCCTATGGTGAGAATGCTCCACTGATTCCCATGGTGTGAATACTCCTGATGATTTCATGGTGTGAATGCTCCTACCATGGCTGATTTCAAGCAGCCATTGGGAGAGTCACTGAATATGGAGTTGGGAGCAGCTGGCGTGAGCAGACTCCAGCACAGCACTGCCAAATCAGGCCTCCATGTTCCCAGTGCCCCCAAAGCAAGGACTCTTCCTTAATTTTTTTTTTTTTTTTTTTGCATGGGCAGGCACCAGGAATCAAACCCGGGTCTCTGGAACAGCAGGCAAGAATTCTGCCAGTGAGCCACCATCACACTGGCCCTCTTCCTTAATTTAAAACAAAACAAAACAAAACAAAATTTGATCCCTGGCCAATCAAATGATGATATTTTCTACCTAAAATATCACCAATATTTTTTTCTTAACAACAACATCCAATACTGGAAAGGGTGTTGGGAAGCCCCCTGTTGGAAATAGCTATTAGAAATCACTGGATGGTTTTCAGACCCTTTGACTCACTCATCCCACCTTTTGGGAATCAACTCCCGGGTAAAAACGTAACCTCAGGGAAAATTATCGTATCAAACAATTACAGACAGTTAAACATTTAACAAGGGGTAGAAGCAGTTGGAATAAGTCTAGAGTCAACCTTCAAGGTTATGTTGCAAGAGCTCTATCATTAATGATGAAAAAGGTGGACTTCTGGTAGACTTCACTTTTTCAAAGTCCAATTCTGCATGTATCGTTATGCTCCCAGGGTCCTTGCTCTCCATGTGTTGGGCTCTGACACGGGGCTGAGGGCTTGGAGACATGAAGAAACCCCCAGGAAGCCTTTCTCAGTGGATGCTGTCTTTCATACTAGAGGCCTGGAGTAACAGGGCTGGCCAAGCAGATGGCATAAATCAGTGCCAAGGACGCTGTCACCCCAGGCAATCCACGACACTCCATTGTCATGGGAATTTAGCAGCTCTGCATGGTTTTTAAGAACCCAATTGTATCCTGACACTTTTGAAATGATGCCTCTTAAGATCTAGCCATAATTTATCTTTTACTTAGGAACAGCTCTGATTCCACAACCACTTGGGGGAAGAAAAAAAAAAAACAGCGACATCACTTAATTTACAATAGTTCATACTCAGTAAAACACGGATGACAGAGGGTTGCCAAATGTGAATTCCATGTCAGCAATTCATTTTGGTAGAGCTGAAGGAGCAGCTTTATTTTGAAAGAAAATAAACATTTTAAAAATGTTTACAGATGCGAATAGGGGCAAGAGTAAGTATGTGGGAATGTGAGAAAAAACTTGAGCTGGTACAATCCAACCCCCAAACCTAAGAATTATACCCATCAGGCAAAAGGGCTCCATTCTCCCTCTTTACCTTTAAAAGAAAAGTGAGGATGATTTCAAATTCTTGAATAGTCAAAAGAACAGGAATGACCCGAGATATTCTGTGATGGGTCTACCTTCCCAGACCTCATCCACCATCCTGAGCAAACTGCTCAACCTCACCGACTTCCACTGTTTTGACACAATCCCTACTGCCACATTACCGAGGGGCTGTGAAAATAAAAGCCACTGAGAAGAAGGACAGGAGATCATGTTTATACAGAGCTGACAATGAACTAGGCATTCTCCTCACATCTCGTTTAATCCCCTGCAGCTCCATGAGCCAGGTGTATCACCCCCACTCTACAGAGGGGGAAACCGAGGCAGTGGGTATCTAGACCCTTTGCACCGAGACCCTTTGCACCAAGCTAATTGCTGATTTGCTTTGAGGGCTTCATGGAAAAAATGGCAACTGAGTCTTCCAAATAGAGGTGCTTCAATGTTTGGAAATTGCCTGCTTTGGGCCTTGCCTCTGAGTAGGGGTCCTTGGCCGAGGAGCCTCAGTACCCCCTTGCATGCATGTGAAATAAAAAATCTCAGGCCCTGTCCCAGACATGCTGAGTCAGAACGGGGAGGTAGGGCCTAGCAATTTGTGCTTTAACAAGTCTCTGGGCAATGCCCAAGCTCTGAGAAACCCCAGAACGCATCACATTCCCACAAAGGACCACTGTCCGCCGCCAGAGCCATTTAACTTTTACTGCAGGCTTGCACCTGGGTTGAAGAGCAGTGGGAAAACAGTCTGCATTTGTACTCGCTGGGCAAACCTCATATATTCATCTATTACCTCATTTAACCCTCACAGCAGCCATCGGAGACAGGCAAGATGGAGGTGATCACTGCATTCCTCCTCAGCAGATGTAACACTGGGCCCCATTATGTAGATTTCCAAGCCAGGACGGAAAGGAAAGCGGGCCCTTGGGCTCCAGACTCCTTGCCTTGGTGCCACGCGCCTCTCACAATCGTGCTCAGTTCCCTGGAAGCTGCGCCCACACGGCCAGCGCGGCGGCCCAAATCCCAGGGGGGCGGCGGTCCCGCATTGGCCCGCCTCGCTCGGCAGGCACACCTTGTGTATGGCGGTATCTCACCAGTCTGGGCCACCGGGGAAGCCGTTTAACCAGCCTCCAATACGCCCCTTCCCTGGGGAACCTGACTCCATAGCTGCAGCCTCGGGAACAGCTTGGACTGCATAGTGATGTGTGTGCACATGTGCGTGTGCGTGTGCATGTGAGGGAGATACAGAAACAGAGAGATCGAGACAGGCAGAGAGAGAGACAGAGAGACACGGAGAGATAGGGTGACAGAGGGAAAGAGACAGAGAGACAGAACACATTTCCAAATAAGGAAACCTGCAGAAGTGGACCCCTGAAGTGAGAAATGTGCTCTCCCTCCTATCCGAGGGTATTTGCTTCTGTATTACAGAAATCTGCAAAACTCATCTCCCACTGAGATGCCTGCTTGTAAATCACAAATGAGGCCCAGCTGCAAATTCGCTTATAGAGTACCCACCTGCCCACTCTCTGCAGACCCTCATGGGTCCTAAGGAAAGAGTTGTCCTGGTGCTGTGCAGAAGGCCGGCTGCCTGGAGGAGTTTCAAGGCCCCCATGTTGGGTGGGGAGCTGTAATTGTATAAGCAGACAGGCACCCTGCTCTGCAAGGAGTGGAGAGAAGAAGAACCCTTGCCCTTCTCACCGGAGAGCTTCTATTTCTTCCTGGGCCTGGAGCTGGCATGGGCTCATATGGAACTGCTGTGCCATAGCATAGAGTTGCCATCAGCTAACATGCAGCTGATATGGGCTGGCATGTAAATGGTATATGTTGGCAAGGGGCTGGTATGTGTCTGTATGAAACTGCAGTATGCTTACATGAAGCTGGCATATGTTAGCATGGAGCTGCTGTGAGCTAGCACGTATCAGCATGGAGCTGCCATGTGCCAATAGTGTGTATTAGCAAGGAGCAAGCAGGGGCTGGCATGTACCAACTTGGAGCTACCCTTTGCTGGCATGGGGCTTGTGTGTGTCCACACAGAGCTGGTGTGGGCTAGCACTGCCCCTGCTCTCTGCTCTTGCCCATTTTCTGAGTTTAGAAGGTAGGCTGCCTCCCATACCCATGGAGTCAGTAATTCCCTCTTTTATTCTGGACATGGGAGAGATCCAGTGACACCAACTGATTGTCATGTCAGTTTGGACAACGCATTTAGCCAATATGAGCCTGAGCTTCCTCAAAAATTCTCACCCTCAACAGGGCTGGATGGTGGTGAAATGAGATCCTGTACATAAAGTGTCAAGTCCAGAATGGATGCTCCATAAATGCTTATTTCCCTCCTCAAAAGCCAGGCTCTGCACACCCCTTGCAGACAGAAAGACAAACAAGTCAGTTAGAGCAAATCTGGGAACGTGTGTCCCCGAATTAGAACAGCCCTTGCCTACATCCATTTGCCTTGACTTCCGCAACTGCTCTAATTTAAAAAGCGCGATATTTATTTAGATGTTTATTTTTCACCATAAACATAACACATATTTACAGAGATATTTAGTTTTCTCTGTAAACACAGCGAATGTCTGGGGAGAGTGCAATTCCAACCTCACAGGGTTGGAACGATTTTCTTTATGACTATCATTTTGTCTTTTTGAAAAAAAATCTATATAAGTGCATGATACCATTGCATTGCATTTTCACTCTAATTTCAGGGGAGGGAAAGGGATGGTTCTGCAATTGTGTGATGGAAACCATAACAAAATAAGAAAAGACGATTGGTAAAGGGGTCCTCATTGGGTAAATATCGTATTCGCTCCTGGAAACGGTACACACTGGAAACGTGGATCTCCAAGGATCAAGGCCAAGGTCAGCTAACTGAACTTGACATTAAGATCTACTAAACACTAAAATATCACTCTGCAGGGTGGAACCGTTGGACAAATCATGCAATATCACCAATATCATGGGTGAGTAAAGTCTCATAAAATTTTAGGGACCTACTCACCCGCCATGTGGGAGAACCGGATTTGATTCCCAGTCCACGCACTTCCCCAAAACAAACAAACTAAAACCAAGCAAGGAAACAAGAAAAATTCAACAAATGGTGCTACAATAACAGGATACTCACATGGAAAAAGAATGAAATGTGACACCCGCCATATAGTATACAAAAAAAAATGTAGGGACCTAAATAGATGATCCTGCATAGAATCAAAGATTACCAGTTGTACCGGTTTGAAAGGTTTTATGTACACTAAAAAAGCAATGTTTTAATCCTCCATAATCTTGTGGGAACAACGGTTTCTTCTAATTCCTATTCAGCATTATAGGTTGGAAACTTGATTAGGTCATCTCTGCGGAGATGTGACTCAATCAATTGTGGGTGTTAAATTTAATTAGATGGAGGTGTGTCTCTACCCATTCTATGTGGGTCTTGATTGGTTTTACTGGAATCCTTTAAAAGAAGAAGCATTTTGGAGAAAGTTTCAGAGCAACATAGCCAGATGGCTCTCTAGCCCACCAGCCAGCGACCTTTGGAGATGAAGAGGGAAAACGTCTCCTGGAGAGCTTCATGAAACAGGAAGCTGGGAGAGAAAAGTAGCAGGTGATGCCATGTTCGCTAGTTGCCTTTCCAGGTGAGAGGGAAACCCTGACCATATTCGCCATGTGCCCTTCCATTTGAGAGAGAAACCCTGACTTCATTGGCCCTCTTGAATCAAGGTATCTTTCCCTAGATGCCTTAGATTCGACATTTCTATAGACTTGTCTTAATTCGGACACTTGCACAGCCTTAGAACTGTAAAGAACTGTAAACTAGCAACTTATTAAATTCCCCTTTTTAAAAGTGATTCCGTTTCTGGTATATTGCATTCTGGCAGTTAGCAAACTAGAACATCAGTTAACATCACTCATTGTACAAACAAGGAAACTGAGGCTGTATGAGGTCACGTGCCTTCCTCAGATCACACACGTTAATGTCAGAGCCTAAGAGAGCGTTTCCTTGATTCTTTGTTCAGAATAGAGACAGTTGTGAGATGTGTGTCTGAGAAAATAATATAAAGTATTATATTATGATACAGATAAGAAATTTCAGGTCAGTGGAGAACGTTCCCTGCAGACAAGGTTCCAGCCAGCGCGCATGCTGAAAAAGGCACACAAAATTCCAGGTGAGTGTTGTGCAGATAAAGACTGGAAATTCAACAGAAAAGCCCTTCCCCTGGAAACCCTGTGCCCATCACCTCAATGCTTTCTTAACGAAAATAACATTTTGCTTGCTTTTACTATTGTTATTATTTTTTAAATTTTACCTCCTATAGCAGAACTGAAGCAGTTTCACGTAGAAAGGCGAAGCCGAGAGAGGACGTGATTCTTTCTAAAGCTGGTATGAACCTTGAGAGAGTGCATGAACAAGGCCCGCACAATTTCAGGATCCAAGAGACAGGAAATAAACCTGAGGAGTTTGCTACCTCTGAGGGCCACCCCAACAAGATGAAGAAGTTTGCATATATTTGCAGTGAACAAGTGTGCGATGTGGCATCCATGGGAGAGATGTATGGGATCAGAGCATCCATGTTCAGGGAGCCTAATGGGGAGAGCTGGGTCTCCCCACAAAGCATTATGTGTGTGTCTGCCCCCAGAGCAGTGGGTGGAGTCCCTTCCCCCAGCCCCCTGCCCTCCCCATCCTCCACCCCATACAGGCCCCACCTTCCCCACCATACAGGCCCCCCTCCCTGTCCCCACCTGGGCCCTGGAATGGACCAAAGCTCTACCTGCTGGACAAGTACTGACCTCAATTGCAATATCTTCATTTTTATTTTATGACCATCTTTTTTTCTTTATCCTGATAGCCTCTTCTTTTTACCTGACCCTATTAAACTAGGTATTTTTGGAGACTACCTCTAGAACTACACAGAGGGACAGCTAACAAACAAATCTCACCCAGAGTTAACGCCTTGTTACTCTAGAGTGATTAATAATCTAAGCAGGGGATGCCTTAAGAAAGAGATAAGTAATGACCAGGCCCCAAAAGAGTTTTGTACAGGTGGGTTTCAAAGGAAACCGGTGGAGACCTGTTATTCTCACCTTGACAACAAAATTCCAACTATGTGGGGGTCAGGAAGGCAGTTATTTTGCCCTGGAGACTTTCACTGTGGTGGCCACGACCCTTTGGCAGTCCAGCCTTTAGGAAGAGCTTCATCTCTCACAGGGTATGGTCACCTCCCTTCTCTCCGCCAATGCCCCCCAGCCCCCAGCTTGGCCTGCCTGGCTAACACATCTGCAGAGGCCATTCCTTCCCTTGGGAGCCTGCTGGATCCTGACCCCGTTTCAGGCCCGGGGTGTCCTCTGGGTCCCAAGCAGTCTTCTGACATGGGGCCCTGGTCTCCCCTTAGCCCCGAACATTTGACTCCCACCAAACCACAGCTCCTCGGGGCTGGAGGCTAAGGCCTGGGGTGGGCACGGTGACATCTGCACTGACCTGCAAGGCAGGTGAGCACCAAAACCAACTCTGGAACCACAGTCCCAGAACTTCCGCCCAGTCCAACCCCCTGGGGCTCATCTGTACGAGCCCCCCTGTTCTCAGTGTTCTGGCCTACAGAATAGGAAGAAAGAGCCCCCATCTGCTCCACCAGAAGGAGGAAGGAGGAGTGTCAGGGATGCCAAAGCCCTTCGCAATACCAGAGGTGTCGGAGCTGCAAAACCTTAGCTGCTACAGTGGGATCAACGCCTTCATTTATAGAAGGAGAAAGGAACACCCCGAGGGGTTCTGTGACCGGATTAAAAACAGCAACTTGAAACCCGTTTAATGGACGCCCAGGCCCACCAGTTACCAGGAGGCCTGTCCTCTCTGCTGAAATGGGCTTAGAAATACGCATGTCTTATCAATGGATCCATGTTTCAGCCGTTTTAAAAAGAGAATGGTCAAATTTCCCTTCCTCCCCTCCCAGTGTTTTGACCCTTTCTTCCATAAATTCACTCGGCAACAAATCCAAGCAAAACTCTCTGCTCGGTATTTACAACCAGGTTTGCATTTTCAGCTGTGTTGTTGTTTTTGTTCGTGGTGGTTGTTTTTTTCCTCCCAGTTTCCAAAGAGGAAAGAATTGCTGGCAACCCAGCAAAGGGAAGTCCAGGCCAGCCTGGGAGGGGTGAGCTCTGAGAGACCAGCCAAAGCCCCAAGAGGGGACCCTTCCTCAACCCCTTCAGCCAGGACCTCAGGGAGGCACCCACTGAGGTGTTAGAAAGCAGGAAAACAGAGCTCCTTCTGGAGCAAAGAGGCACATATGAGCGTGTGGGGATTTGTATGTTGGATTGAACCCACCCTCATGGCTTCTCAATTTCTCTTCTAAGAATACTCCTCATTTGCAGTCCTCTTGACAACACAGAGATTCCTGTCCCCCAGTCCCTACCAGGACATGGATTTAGAGCCACCACCATCTCTGTATAAGTGGGCCCTCCTCCTCTCCAGCAACCAGGGCTTACCCACCACTGCTGCCCCAGGAGGCTGGGAAGGGGCATGGGAATTACAAGAAGGGAACAGAACAGGCGCTTCCGAGAGCTGGCGGAGCCCTGGCTATGTTTACTCCCCGTTTCGCTAAAGCTGCAGCTAAAATCCAGCATCCTGGTCGACCCACAGCCCCGTGGGCCCAGAGCCCCTCTCTCTGCTTAGAGGACGGGCAGACAAGGGCTGCATTAAAAAAATAAACAAGTGAATTTTGCTTGGGAGACGGGCAAATACTCAGGGTCAATCAGGAAAAGCAAGCAAAGCACACTGAGCATAGGAGCAAGGCAAATATCCTTTCTACTAAATCAGATCTTCAGGAGAGGGAGAAAGATAAAGGAAACATGAATCGTGAACACCCCAAATTCAGCCGAAGCCGCCACAAAGGTCCCGAAGAACCCCCAGCCACCCTTTTCAGGAATCCTCTCCCCACAGTGGGCCTCTGCTGAGCCGGCTCAGAAGAATGTGAATTTATTCTGCAGCACCGGGTTGCAGAAGTGCAAGGGGTCAGGTAGCTAATCCTTAAATCACCCTGCTGTCAGCCTCACACAATCCTGCTCCCCTCGGGCTGAGCTATTACTCGGGTTTATGCAAAATAAACAGCTTTGCTAAATATTCCCTCAAACCAGGTCCACAAAGGACTAAGGAGTTAAAATGCATCCGGGGGACACAAAATGCTGCCTGGCTCGGCTGCCCAGACAAGGAAGTTTGGATGCCTTTTCTCCATCTTTTCTTAGTCTACTTCAAGGTTTTTTTTTTCTTTCTTTCTTTTTGGTTGGTTTTGTGTTAAGCTTTTCTTCTTTTTCTACCCCCCTCCTTTTTTTTTTTATTTAGGTAATTCCTCTCAAGACGCTGTCATGAATACTGTTAACTTATTCTTGTGTGGCTCTGACTCATTCCCTCCGCTTTCTTTCTCGAGCTACGTAAGACTTACAATTCCCCGTTTTCTATAGGGGAACTGAGCCATGAGAAATCTCTTATGAACGCGCCCAGAAAGGAACCGGTTCTCAGAAGGTCCTTCAAGACAGGCTCCGCGGTGGGGGCCCCGAGTGACCAGGAAGAATCTTAATTGTCCCCAGCACCACACACGTAACCTGGGTGGGGGAGGGGAGCCGAGGGGCAGGGGCCACCGGGCTGTGAAAGCAACTCCCCCTTTGGCGGCTGGGTTTGGTTATTCACCTTGAGCCCTCCCTTCTCCTCCCCCCACCCCACTTCCGCCCGCCAGCAAGAACAAAAAACGAAATCAGTAAAAGAAACCAGAAGCCCCGATCCTAACAGGCAACTCAGCCTTCCTCTCAACCTGGGGCCAGGCCACGCCACGATGGTCTGTAAGATAGTCGCTTTAAGACATTGGAGTCAAAAAGCGAACATTCCTACTGGGTGGCAGGAGCTCTCCGGGCACAGACCACGGTCCCGTATTGCACATGAGGAAATACAGATCCAGCGACAGAGTCACCACTGCCAGTTAGTGGCACGCTGTCCTGCCTGAATGCAAAACCACAGCATTCACCAGAAAGGCAGGTCCCGAGACAAGAGCATGCATGCAAAGAGTTTGTTTCGGAGATGACAGGACACTGGGAGGGCACCGAGGAAGGGAAGGCAGCTCATCCCGGGACATCAGCACACCACCACTCAACTTTGTCCACGCGCAAGGAAACACGGAATCAGTGAAGAAGATTCAACTGAAGCAGGAGGGAGAGGCCCTTTTCAGCCTCACAGTTTCGCAACTAGTCATCTTGAGAAGTAGGGTCATTGATTTGGGTGTTAACTTCCTAGTATCCTAGCCTGTCACTAGGGGAGCAGAAAGAGCAAGCCCTCGGGCACAGCTGTGCAGGAGGGGGCAGCTGGGCATTGATCAGGATTGGCCAGCGTCCACTCAAGCGGGAGGAGGCAACAGCCAGTGCAGGCGCAGCAGCTTCCACTGCAGGCAGGCGTGGTTCACTGTCTCTGTGGGTGCGTGCAGCTAGGAGGTGTGGGGCGCCTTTCTGCGCCTACCTAACAGATGTGGGAATAGGCCCCCTAGGCCTCCCAGACGCCCTGCTGGCAGGACCACCATCAAATGGGACTCCATGGCCCAATCCTTAGCCCTCCCAGATCTGGGGAAGGGGATGGGGATGGTCCTCAAACCCACCACCTGCAGAAATGCTCCTGAAACAAACTAGTTTAAAAGCTCTTTCTCCTGTGACCCAGAAGAACCTTCCAGAGGTCAAAAAAAAAGGAGAGGATCAAATCATCCCTTCCCAGAGATGGGTGGGCTGTGGGGGTGGAGGGTGTGTGCAGGGAGACAATACTTTCAAGGAATGCCCATTCAGGTGCCAAGCTCTGCTCAGAGTGTTGGGTTAAATAATCCAAGATGCAACCACAATCCCCAGAGCCAAGTGGGGGGCCCCCAAGGCAAACAGTGCTGCAAGGTAGGAAGGGGAGGGGCTACACCTAAAGTGCCTCAGTGGCATCTGGAGTTGGCCACACATGCGGGGGGGAAGGGAGACTCGCTATTCCAGGAGTCAGTCCAGCTTCTCCTAAATCCCCAGGTCCAGGTCGCTGCCCCTAGCAAATCTGCAAAGCCTGGGAGGAAGCAACCCTTTCCGCTGCTCTCTACACAGAGTGACGGTGCAGGGAAGAAGGGAGAATCACAGAAAAGGGAGTAGCATTCTCCACCAAAGAGAAAGCAAGTGTGGTTCCCTCCACAATAAAAAGTTTAGGAGTGAGAGCTGGGGCTCCCAAGGAAGGCCACCCCAAGAGTCTTCAGGGGACAAATTCCAGACCTCCGCCCATCGCCCCAAAGCATTCAGGACCTGCTCTCTCATGACAGCCTGCCTCTCGGTCCTAATTTCTCCCTTCCAATCACATTCTGTAAGACCCATCTTAATTTCTTTGTTGTATCTTATTTATCAAACACTACCCCCCACTTAATCATGGATCAGGTATAGTTCAAAACACTTATAAATGTCTCTCCATTTAATCCCCAGAACATTCTGTATTAAACAGGACCCCTTCTTGCCCCCACTTCACAGAAAAGGAACCCAAGGCAGAAAGAGGGGAAGTATCTGGCCTGAGGACCAGAGCTGCCAGAATTGGAACCCAGGCAGACTGACTCTTAAACATGAGGTGACACCAACTAGCACTCCCACCGTCCGCTCATTCCTGAAAGGGCAGCATAAGCACCTCTTCCTCCAGAAAGTCTTCCTGATTTCTTCTTTTCTCACCTGCAC
Organism: Myrmecophaga tridactyla; assembly: GCA_004026745.1. Lineage (NCBI taxonomy): Eukaryota > Metazoa > Chordata > Mammalia > Pilosa > Myrmecophagidae > Myrmecophaga > Myrmecophaga tridactyla. Next base: position 28,952 of record PVIY010020370.1, on the reverse strand, counting down.
TCCAGTAGGCTAGGGGTGAGGTCACTTGTAGATCTCTGTCCTTGCAACTTATCCTACACGACTTGGCTCCTGTGCTTGCGGCCAATTCCGTGAAGACTTTTTGGGGACCCCTGCTTCCTTCTTCTCTCTAGCCCACTAAACTCTGTGAAAATGCAAGTGTCCTGAAGTAGGCCTGACACCTTGGGAAACAGCGAGCTGCCTACGTGGTGAGCAGCCAATGAAGACACAGGACTTAAACCACACTGAACTGTTTCGATTTAGTATTTTATTTTGAGATAATTTCAGATGCACAGGCAGTTGTAAGAAATAATACAGAGAAACCCCATGTACCCTCTACCCAGGACTTCTCAATAATGTCTTGTGAAACTATAGTGCAGCCTCCCAACCAAGATGCTGTACTGACATAACCCATCCGCCTTGTTCAGATGCCCCCACTTTTACTTGCACTCTTGCGTGTGTGTACATGTGTGTACATGTGTGTACGTGCGTGTGTTTAGCTCAGTGCGAACTTAAAGCAGGTGCAGGTTTAAAGCTATCACCTCAGTCAAGGCACTGAACAGTCCCGTTCCTGCAAGGGTCTTTGCGTTGCACTTTTATCACCACGCCCACCATCCTCTTGCCCACTCCCACCTACTGGTAACCACGACTCTGCCCCTCACTTCCATAATGTTGTCTTTTCAAGAATATTATATAAATGAAACCACATAATCCGTAAGTTTTTCAGATTGGCTTTTTTGCCTAATATAATTCTCTGGAGACTCACCCGGGTTGTTGTGTGCCCTGAGAGTCCGCTCCTTTTTATTGCTGAGTTGTGTTCCGTGGCATGGGCATGCCACGGTTTACTGAAACCACTCACCTGCTGAGGGACATTTGGGCTTCTCCAATTTGGGGCCATTACGAATCAAGCTGCGACAGGCATTCATGTGCAGGTGTAGGGGTGAATGGGAGTATTCCTTTCCCTCAGATAAACGCTCAAGCACATGCTCTCGAATGACACAGGGACTAAGGCTTTTGTGCCCGAAGAAGAAAAAGCAACAACAAAACAAGGAGACGCACACGATGGCGATGCTGTCCAAAAGCAAGGAATTTGGAAAGCCCGGGTTTTGTTCCCAATACTCGGACACGATGTCCCATTGAGAGAACAAATGAAGGCAACAGGTGTCACAGATGTTCCAGAAAAGCAACGAGAAGAAAACCAAACACAGCCCCCCCCCCCCACCACTTACCTCCCTCTCCCAAAAGGCAGCAGCGCCACCAAATTGCAGGCATTTAGGCAACCAGGACTGTTTATCCGGGCAAAGTGGGTGCCCGTCTCCCAGTTGGCAAAGGGTCTCCTCCTCCCCAGCCCCACTCCCTCCCTTATGGAGGTTTCTTTTCAGCTGACTAATAGAGAAGGCAGGCGACAGGGCTTCAGAAGGCCCAGGCAGGCCCGGGCTGGGGGAAGTCTGCTCCAAATCATTTTGGCAAACTGCAACCGAACTGCAGGCTCCAGTGACTGGCAAAGAAAGCAAAACTCACAGGCCGGCTCCCGCGAGCTGCGTCCAAGCCACTCGGCCCTCACCCTGCCTGGGAGTGGACTTCCTGGGTCCCATCTGCGGGAGGCAATGAAAGGAGCTTGTGAATGCATTCCCAAAGCTTCTTAACCGCCTGTCATATTGATCTAGCACCACGTTCGCGCTCCCCGGCTCTCTCAAGGACCTGGGCAAACGCCGGTATTAGTGTTCTCTTCCTCTTAAGAGTTTGCTGAGAAGCCACTCCACTGTTTCCCAAGGAGAAGACCCCCCGACCCTGGCAATCCATCAAGTGAATGCAAATTGGGGGCCAAACAAAACCAGGCCTGATGGCCTCCGCGGGAGAAGGGCCTGGCGACAATGACTGCTGTGTACACATGGCCACTAAATACCCAAACTTCTGATTAGCCTCGTAATGATTTGTGTGCGCGCCCGCCTCCTTTGAAAATCTCCAAAAGTGCACGGTACATGTTGACCCAAGGCTAACCTCAAACAGCGGCCTGCCGGGGGCTTCGGGTGCGCTGGGAGCTGGCTGTACACAGCTTTTGCTGTTGCTTATTACAGGCCTGCTGGAAAGCCGACCCCCCTGGCCCAGTGAGGAAAAGAGCACTTGGAGAGGGTGATAATCACCGGCTGGTGTCTCCCGCTGGAATGGATCTAATCTGTTAAATTTCACTCTGGGATGACTCAGGAGTCTTGCCCCACATCGCTTTGAGCTGTATAATACTTAAGGGAGAGCCTAGAAGCAGCCTCATGGGATGTTCCCTCACACTGGCATGCGGGGGTGGTGGGGGTGGGGCTCTTGGGGGAGCCCCAAGGTTTGCAATATCCACTGCCGTTTGCAAGGGGGCAGTTTTCAGAGTGGGTGTTCAGCCGCTGCACTCAACAACCCCCGGAATTCATCAGGGGCCACTTCCGACCCTTAGTTCAGAAGCCAGCAAGCCTCCATCGGTGTCCCCGCACAGAGAGGAGAACGCAGGTATGCTGCATGGGCAGATTTCACTACTGTTTGTATGCCTACCTCTCAGGCCTGGAACTCCCTTCTGAGCAGGGGACCTGGCTGTCCGTCACTGCTGTCCAGAAGCCCGATGCCCGCCCCTTCCGCAGGGTCCTGGTCTTGGCATTGTCTTCCTGGATGCCTTGAGGCCAGCCCCAGCTGTGGCAGGGTCCTGCACATCCCACCACCCAGCCCAGGGTCCTACTCCAGCCTTCTTTGCCTCTGGCCTAAATCCCAGGAGCCCCCAAAGGGGTCCCCTCAGGAGGTCCGGCAGGAGCCTCCCAAAGTACAAGTTGGACTGTGTGTCAAGCCCCTTCGTGAACTCTTTGGCAAAATGGGAACTGGAATGCTCGTCCCCTAGGGCTGACGTGAGGCTAACCAACGGGTGTCCTATAGTAGATGCTCAATAAACAGGAGTTTCCCCTTTTCTCTTTCTTAGGGTGAGGAGATCGGGTTAATGGTTACTGAAATGCTAGTGATAACTGCCCACCTTTGAGCGCATCCTCCCACACGGCTTCTTTCTCCTGTGTCTGAACCTCATTCCTCTCAACCAAAGCACCAAGATCCCAGGCTTCCAGGGGGCAAGGAAGGTTTTATTTTTAATCCTTCCTCGTGGCCTCTGGCCTGAGTCACTCTCGCCACCTACTCGACGGCGCCGCTGTGCCAGCAGTCACCCTGCATGATCTGTTTGTCCAAGTGGGTGGGGGAGCCCTTCAAGGCAGCCGGAGAAAAAAACAGGGAACCGGGAAGGGAAGAACTATAGACAGAGGCCACCCCAGAGGAGCCAGAGAGCCACAGAAAAGGGGATAAGGCCAGTCAGAAAAGACCCTATGTGTGCCTCTGAGGCTGGGGCAGCCAGGTGCAGGGGTACCCCCTGTGGAGGGCAGCTGTTCCGGAACCCCGCCACTCTGGATGTGCAGAGCCACAGGTGGGAAGTGGGCATTTGCAAAGCCCAACGGGGCTGGCAATGCAACCACATCCCCGCTCTCTGGGAGAGGGTCTGACCACACAGCAAAATGATGGTGACTGTAGCAGCGTTTGTTTAACCGGGTATCTCCTGTGGGCCAGGCCTAGAAGCAACTTGAGAACCCAGAGTCGGCTCCAAGATGCAGGTTTACAGCACACAGCAGGTTCTGTGTGATTTCCGCATTGTGGTGCCCTAGCAGTATGGAGAAGGGTGGTCTCATCTGTTGGGGGCAAGGAGGACAGGGAAGACTTCCTGTAGGCTGTGACCTGTAGGCTGGGTCTTGAAGGGCAGCGGGATGTGGATGGGCAGAGAGGTGGGGAGGGGCATTCTGGTGCAGAGGCAGGGTTCCTCCAATGAGAACAGCCAGAAATGAGTGGGAGGGGGCCAGGAGCCGCCCGAAGCACTGGGGAAGGCAGAGCGAGGCCAGGGGCCAGGGAAAGCAGCAGCGGGGAGGCAGGGGGTGATGGAAGAAAGCAGCGCAGAGACTGCGCTCCTGGCCCACCGGGGTGAAGAGGTGCCAGGCTCCAGGAGGGAGGTGGAAGCCCGCGGCTGGCACAATACATCCTCGCTGACTCTATGCTGCCCACCCCTGATGGACCCTGATGTCTGTCCTCGTGCCACAGGGCTCGGGGGGCAGGTGAACGGTGGGGACCCAGCCTGATTAAACCCACCGTCTCAGCCAGGACCCACGGCTGTATATCTCCCCCGTGAGGGAAGTGACACCTCACAGCCTGCACACAGCTTCATTTCCGAACGGAACGTGCGAGAGGGGGAAGGTCAGGAGACAGGCACAGCCGTAAATTTGATGGAAGGTTTAGCTGGAAACCCCATTAAATCCACCCACAGAGCGACGCTGGGCAATGTCCTTCCTCCGAGTCTGCCGAATGGGGCCAGGGAGGTGAGGGACTCACTAAGTAATGTCCTCATTTTTTGGTGTCTCCTATTACCCAGGGGATGAAAAACCCATTACCCATAAGGTTTAGTGGCTCTCAGCCCCCTGACTGCGCTATTGTCCTTTTCCAGAGCTCTCCCCTTGACCGGCACGCGTGGCCGTTAAGGCTCCGTTGGCCTCCGTTCACTCTGGCATCCATGCAGATGGCCTTGCTCTCCTCCCTGCCCTCTGCCAGAGGCCACCAGAGCAACCCCCTGCAGCCGGGGCTGCCTCAAGGGACCTGCCCTAACTTCATATGTAGGACATGGAATAAATCCCCGGGGCCTAAAACACATCTCAACACACGCACCTCCCAGGAAGGGTCCGAAACAAGGTTAAGAGACACAGGGATAGAGGCTTCCTTCCACCCCCCAGGCCCCTGCTGACCCAGCTGCCAGAGCCTTACCTGATTTGGAGGTAAGGTCAGGAGCTGAGCCTGCCAGCTTTTCACCCCATGCTGTTCATATAAACTGGGCTCCTTGGAAGGCCCCCCAAACCACTGCAGGGCTCCAGGGCTGACTTCCCTAGAGGCAAAGGTTCTAGAAGTCAAACTGAATGGTTGGCATCCACTTGCAAACAGAGACTGATTGTGAATCCACAGTCAAGTAAAACCCCTGAATAGGAGTTTAATTTCCAAGCTGCATCTCTCTTCCCAACTCTGTACCTGTCAGATGGGATTCTGGAATCAACCCTGGCTGAATTCCAAACGGAAGGACCTGGTCTGTGGAAGGTGTCTTTGGATGCAGCATTTTTGGGTGCAGGGATGCTCTGGATGCTGGAGCCCAGTTTCCCCTAGTCATGCTACAGCCATCCCTCCTGCTCTCCCAACTTCAGGGGATCCTTGGGGAGGGTGGTGGGACCGTCTGCCTCAGCAGACCCTGCCCCGGCCTCGGCGCCTCTAGATGAAGCACAAGCAAATTCTGGGCTGTGTTCACCAGGACTGGCTTTGCATTCGCACCACCTTTCTCCTGGAAGGGTCACAGCCAAGTCCTTCAGTGAGGAAGAGGCAATACTAATGGGGCGTCTGTGCACCCAACAAGATGCTTTCCATGAATTTGCCCGATCAATCCCTTGGGCTATCCTGTAGGGTGGAGCTGTCATCCCCATTTTGCAGATGCAGAAACTCCAAGAGGTCAGGCTACCACGACAATAGGAGTAGCTTTTCCACCAGGAGGTGCTGCCTTCTACAGATGCTAAAAAGACAGACTAATTTCATGTTGTGCTCCTTAGTGGAGGGGAATGCTTGCATTTCCATCCTCATGACCCCTCGGATAAGGTAACTGCATTCCAAGGCAGAAGCCGTTGGAACAGAGCCTCAGGTAGGACAGCAGAGAGCAATTATGCAACACCCCCAATTCTGCGCGCGGTCACCCCACAGACAAAAATGTAACTTCTCAAACCAGTTCAAATCAAAACTCTGCTTGACAAAGACATAACGTGATGAGAGGGTATAGATTTACAAAGCTTTCTCAAATGCAAATATTTCAATTGTCCTTACTCAGTCCCTAGCTGCTTTTTTCTTGCTCTTTTCCCTCTGGAGCTTTCCAGGGCATATACCGAAAAACCACAGCTTTGCCTCTTCATGGGGCAGAACAAGGTTCCTGTTTGTTTTTCACTAACCACAGACGTGACCTGGTCTCCCCTCCTGAGGGGAGGGCTGGGGGCAGGGGTGGGAAGAGGGCTCACATTTGGGAAGGCGGAAAGAAGGGTTTACAGGAACTGAGATTTGAGACAATGGGATAAACCCCTCAGAGACTAGACCTGGAAAGAGGGGCCCTGCCCAGGCTGGAAAAGAACGGGGGGAATTCATCTGCCCCCTTGCTTCAAACCTGAATAGAAAGTAATTAAGTTTGCCCAATTCTCTAATTAAAATTCCCAACTAGCCAACCCCCAATGGCTGTGCTCTGGAAACTCATGTAACACACAGCAGAGAAGCTGAGGCATCTTGGTGGTGGACTGGAGGCTGGAAAACCACCCAATGCCCATTTCTGCTCCCCCCCACACACACACACAAACACACACACAGTTCAGGGGACTTAAAGGAAACCCCTGTAAAAGCTCAGGCACCTCCTGCCTGGTTAAATATCGCACAGTGGACAGGATGGGGACGGCTTAGAGTCACCTCTGGGCTCTGCTATTAATTCCCACCCCTGATCCCCAGCACAACACGCAGAAATATAAAAACACATGCCTACTTCTCCATAGGGGCATCTTAACCGGCATTAAAATGCTAAATGCTGAAATACAGCCGACAGTGAAAGCTCAGCTGGATGCTCAATCAGAGGCTTGGTCTGCTCCCGTGGCAGGCAGGCACAGGCTCTTACAGGTTCAAGCTCCTCCTTTGAACCCGCGCATGTAAACCAAGGCTAACACCCTGGATTGGAGTCGCTGATTTCATCCACAAGCTCCTAAGTAGTAATTGCGGGTTCCTGTGGGGTGACAGCCTGGCCCTTAAGAGACTTGGGGATGAGATTTGCCTCCAGCCACTTGGAAACACCCAGAAGGGTCTGGCACGTGGCCAGAGAGTTAGCCAAGCAGATGTGCCACCCACAAGCACCACCCAGTGGGAGGACACTCCTTCCAGGCCACTGGGGCCAAGTCTCCTCACGGACTGGCCTGGTGGCCAGTCCCACTTCACCTACCCGGGAGAACTTACAATACCTTTCTAACAGTTCTCTCCATCTGCAGCTCTGGGCTCCCCCTAATATCAGAGCAAGAATTCTGAACACACAAAGCTGACTCCCACTCGCCCACCCAACCCAAAGCTGGGTCCTCAAGCCCCTCTGATACTCTCCAGAGCTTTCCCAACTCACAGCCCCTTCCTCTTGGCTAGTATCAGGCCCTCTTCCATTTCCTCCACTCTCCCCCAAGCCAGAGCCGGCCACGAGAAGGCCCACGGCTGGACAGGAGGGGGACACAGAAGCCGGAGAAAGCTGGGCCCCTGCCTTCCTGGGAGAGGCAACAAATCCAAGATGGAGATTCATGAGCTGCTGCCAGGCCCTGAGACACCCCCACGCAATGCCAGAGGGATGCAGATTGGCCTCGGTGGGTGTTCACAGGGCAGAACTGGGCAGGACAAGGGGCACTGGAGAGGCTTCAAGGAGAAGAAAGATTTTTTTTTTAAATCATAAAAATGAAGTCAAGTACTTTTTTCTCCTTTTTGCTATAGGATATGAGTTTAAAACATAAGTTTCATACAGTATACATAATTTTATATTCTGCTTTTTCTTTTTATTATGGCACTATGTCAACAAGATTCTTCATAACTAACATTTTAATGGATTCATATTGGCTCATTCTAGAGACGGGCATTAATTTATTTAAACTTTTCTCTTCATTCAGCCAAGTCTTCAAACACTATCAAGTAACTTTACTATAACCATGATTCTGTTTGTGCAGCTCTTCCTGGGCCTAACAGTTTACATAAAGAGATGGTCTGCCTCATTTAGAGACCTTACTGGCCAAGAAAAGTAACTAACCCAGTTGGCCGTGATCTCATAAGGGGCAAAGACTCTCTGTCTTCTCATATCTTTCTTGCTCAGCTCTTGGTAGGGAAGGAGGCATGCAATGAATATTTGTGGTTGAAGGAGGAAAAATTGGTGTAGGAGTGAATCAGTGTATTAGGGAATGTCCTCCAAGGTTCTGAAATTAACAAAGCTCACAGTTCTTTAATTTCCCATCAGGGTCCCAGGCTCAGTCACCACTTTAATATATCCATCTCGATCTGGACAGGTTTTGTGAGATATCAATGTAAAAAAGAATTCAAGCAAGCAAAGAGCCCTTTAATAACAAATTCCATAGTCCAAACTGAAGCACTGGTACAACTGCTTTGGACATCTGGCTGTCTGTATTAGAGGTGGCCACATGCATCCAGCAATTTCACTCCGAGGTCTGTTCCCAACAGAAATGAACACGTGTTCACCAAGATTATGCAAGGGTGTTCATAAGCAGCACAAAAGGCCCCAAACTGGAAACAACCCAAATGTCCATTAACATTAGAATAGATCAATACTTTGTGCTACAGTACAAAAAAAAAAAGGAAAAATAATATTGGACAAGGAGAATGAACAAATCACAACTGCATACAAAAAGACGAATGAATCCCACAAACATGAGAAAGAAGCCAGATAAAAACGCACACATTGCATAATTCCACTCTTAGGAAGGAGAAAACCAAGCAAAACTACGCTGTGCTGTCAGCAGTTAGAGCATGGGTGCTGGGGGTAGACTGGGGATAAGCAACTCAGAGTGGCCACAAAGGGGATTTGGGAAGCCCCCTTGGTCTCGGGGCCCATCACATGGTGGGGCTCAAATTATGAACAACCATCAAGAAAACCTTTATGATTTGTGCATTTTTCTGTATATATGTTGTATTATAATGCTTTTTTAGAGGATGCGTGGTCAATTTTAAGCCACATCAAAATGGGGTACCTGAAGACTTTCCTCTGTGTCTGTGTGTGATGGTCCCTTGGCCTTACACCAGCATCTACACACAGGACATAGAGGAGGCCGGTGCACCTCTTTTGGTGTGTCCTTCCCCCCTCTTCCTCTGTTTTATATTTGCAGATCCCACTGAAACCTGAAGGACAAGCAGGGACACTGGTCTATGTTTTGGCCTCAAAAACAGCAGTTTCTGGCTTCACATTGGCACATAATGAGAGACTTGGAGAGGCAACACACTTATTTTTTCCTTGTTTTTTTTCTTGTTTTTTTCTGTGGGTATCCTGTTAGTACTTTTTAGTTTCTTTCCCCCTTCTCACTTGCCCTACTTTTTTTCTTTTCCTTTCTGTTCCCAGTTTGGCAGACTCAAGAGTAGTAAAACTAGATTTCCAGAGTGACTACAACATAATATTCACAAAGCTCACTTCTGAACAAAAAAATCACAAACCATACATGGAGGCAAGAAAGCATGGCCCAGGCACAGAGAAAAAAAGAATCCAATGGAAAATATTCCAAAGGAAGCACAAACTCTGAAGTTACAAATATCTCAGAACAACTCTCATAAATAGAATCAGTGAACTAAAGGAAAATATGGACAAGGAACTAAAAGAGACCAGGAAAACTATCTATGAACAAAATGAGAATTTCAATAATGTGATAGAAATTATAAGGAAGAACCAAACGGAAATTCTGGAACTCAAAAGTGCAATAACTGAAGTGAAAAATTCAATAGAAGGTGTGCCAGTCTGAAAGGATGTATGTACCCGAGAAAAGCCAGGTTTTAATCCTAGTCCCATGGTGTAAAGGCAGCCGTTTCTTCTAATCCCTATTCAGTACTGTATGTTTGAAACTTTAATTAGATCATCTCCCTGGAGATGTGACTCAATCAAGAGAGGTTGTTAAACTGGATTAAGTGGAGATGTGTCTCCACCCATTCCAGGTGGGTCCTGATTCGTTTACTGGAATCCTATAAAAGGAAACATTTTGGAGAATGAGAGATTCAGAGAGAGCAGAGAAGAACGATGTAGCCATGAGAAGCAGAGTCCACCAGCCAGCGACCTTTGGAGACGGAGAAGGAAAATGCCTCCCGGGGAACTTCATGAAACAGGAAACCAGGAGAGAAAGCTAGCAGATGATGCTGTGTTCACCATGTGCCCTTCCAGACGAGAGAGAAACCCTGACCATGTTCTCCATGTGCCTTCTCATTTGAGAGAGAAACCCTGAACTTTGTCAGCCTTCTTGAACCAAGGTATCTTTCCCTGGATGCCTTAGATTGGACATTTCTACAGACTTGTTTTAATTGGGACATTTTCTCAGCCTTAGAACTATAAACTAGCAACTTATTAAATTCCCCTTTTTAAAAGCTGTTCCATTTTTGGTATATTGCATTCTGGCAGCTAGCAAACTAGAACAGAAGGGTTCAAGAGCAGAATGGAGGAGGCAGAATAAAGAATCAGCAAACTAAATGAAAAAAACAATTAAAACTGTCTAGGTTGAGAAGAAGAAAGAAAAAAGAATGGAAGAACGTGAACAGAGCCTGAGGAACCTGTGGGAAACTATCATGTGAACCAATATACACATCACAGGATTCCCAGATGGATAAGAGAGGGATAAAGGGCCAAAAGTTTTTGAAGAAATGATGGCAAAAACTTTCCAAATTTGATGAACTTATGGACACACACATCCAAGATGCTCATATGCACCAAGCAGGATGAGCCCAAATTGTCTACATAGAAAAGATATGATCAAAGAACAAAGATAGAATCTTAAAAACAGCAAGACAGAAGCAGCATGTCAAATGTAAGAGACTTTTAATAAGATGAACATCTGATTTCTCAATAGAAACCTTGTAGGCCAGTAGGCAGAGGGAGGACATAGTTAAAGGGCTGAGAGAAAAAACTCTTACTTGAGAATAATGCACCCAGCAAAGTTGTGTTAAAAAATGTGAGAGAAATTAAGACATTTCTGAAGGAAAAAATCAAAGGGAGTTCATTATCACTAGACCCACCTAACGAGAAATGCTAAAGGGAGTCCTCCATGTTGGAAGGAAAAGACACTAGACAGTATGCTGATACAAGATGCAGAAATAAAGATCTCTGATATAAGGAAACACATGGGTATGGGCTCCTCCAACTCGCGGCTGTCCACCTTTCCTTCCACTGGCTCCAGGGGCGACCCTCAGGCCTACACAATCTGGGGGTCTCTTTGAAATAAAGGAGAAGTACTAAGTTATGAATCCAAATTCAAAATTCCCAGGTGTTCCCCCTGGTGGGATATTTGCCACGGGAGTGTACTGGTGAGCCTTAGGGGAAGGCGAGGCTCCCTGCTCAATCCTTGGGCCCCATTTGGTGTCTATGAGCCACCAGAAGACTGGCCCCTTTGCAAAGTATATCACCTTGACCTTGCCCCCTTCTCCTCCCATTCTGCCATCACCTGGTTGGTTTGTTCTGCACGTTTATATTCCTTTAGATATTAGAGAATTTGATTCAATAGCAGTGACTGAACACTGGGGCTGGGGAGAGAATTAAACGTACTGAGCAAATTTTTTTGTGCAGGTACCATTTTACGTGTCTAGAACATACCACATGTGTGGCAGAAGGAGCAACAGCTTTGGAGCCAGGCAGAGTTTAAGTGGGATCCAGGCTCTGCTACTTACTAACGGTGGGCTCCTGGTGAGCCTCACTTTCCTCGTGTGTAAAATGAGACTAAGGGTACCACATAGACTTACTTTGAGGAATAGAGATAATGCACAGCAAGGCTCTGATAAACATGGGCTGTTAGCTCTTAAAGTTTCTGTATTTTCACTGCATAAGCAATAGATGGATTCTGTCATGCTTCATTTAACAACATTTATTGAAGTCCTTTCCATGTCAGAATGGCTAGATCTCATTCATTTTTAATTGCTGCATACTATTCCACATGATGAAAATGCAGCAAGTGGTTTAATCACATCTGCATCATTTAGATGTTTGCAATTTTTTACATGGCTACCCAGGACCTTTCTGTACACATCTCATTAGACACACGTACACCTCTTTCTCTAAGGTAATCATGAGAAGGGAAACTGCTGGACCAAGGGGTATGGAATCTTAATTACATGCTGCCAAATGCCCTCCAGGCTTAACACTCAACTGACACCCTGCCAAAAGCCTATGAGACTTACCACTTTCACTCATTCTACCTTTCATTATATTAGAAGACTTTTAAACACTTTGCCAATCAGATGTATAACCTCTCTAAATTCGAAGGAGGTTGGGTTTTTTCCTTATACTTAAGGTACATTTTTAATTTTTCAATCAGTCATGTTTTGTCCATTGTTTTTTAAAAACACTTTTCATTATGAAATATAACTTACATGCAGAAAAGTGATAAATTTCAAAGTACAGTTAAACAAGCAGTTATAGAGTAAATTTCAAAGTATGGGTTACAGTTCCATGATTTCAGGTATTTCCTTCTAGCTGTTCTAATACACTAGAGATTGAAAAGAAATATCAATATAATGACTCAGTAGTCACAATCATTTGTTAAATCCTAACTTTGCTGTTACAACTCCTTTCTCTCATCGGATTCTTCTCTCAATCTTCAGGGATATTTGGGCAATGTCCATTCTAACTTCTTCATGTTGAAAAGGGGTGTCAACATTGTGCCTAGTTTTTTAAACTAGACAGTCTGCTTCATTGAGGTTTGAGTCCCTGTGCTCTATTATATATGCAGCCCAGGCTTTCTTCCAGGGCATCATTTGTATTAACTTTGTGTATAGCATCATTTTCATGCAAAAGTTTACAATGTTAACTAATGACTGCAATTTACTTTAAGACACATAAAAAAGTAAATCAGGGTAAAGGATGGACAGTTGTATAGACAAACATATGATAAAACAAGGAGAGGAAGATGTGAATGATGGAATTAGGAAGTATAGGCTTCCAGGTGAAATTGTTTAAGCTCTGCTGAAGGCTTGAAAATTTTCATAATAAAAAGATTGGAAAAAATACACAATTTCTATGTGGTCAACTGTGTCCATTTTTTTCCTTTATGACCGTCACATTTTGTATCTGCTTTAAGAAGGTCTTCTTGGGCTGACAAAGTGGGTGAGCAAACGTAGGAGGCCACTTCCAAAATTTTTATTTTTTTTAATTTAAAAAATTCTTGAATCTGTTTTGAATTTACTGTTTTTTATATGACATAAGATTTTAATTTTGTTTAAAATGTTTATATAAAGACAGAAAAAAAGATGCTAAGAAAACATACCAAAATATTGACAATGATTATTCTCATCCTCAGGATTTTCTTTCTTTTTTTTCTTTCGTTTTTGGCATGGGCAGGCACGGGGAATCGAACACAGGTCTCTGGCATGGGAGGCAAGAATTCTGTCACTGAGCCACCATTGCACTGCCCAGGATTTCCTGTATTTTCTCAAATTCATACTTTGAACATGTGTTACTTTTACAATAAAACATTAATAATTGAATGTTTTAAAGTATTAGGACTTCCCAAGTTTCTAATTTTTTTCTAGCAAACGTGTCATTCCCCTGAAAAGTTATTATCAGCCTTGTTATTATAGAATAAATCCAGATGGTGTTTTCTGGGCAAGACAGTATGAGTTGTATGAGACTCACAGTCCCCACTCTCTGATGGCTCTAGAGTGGTGCAATATTATATCTTTTTATTGTTCAGATAATGTGTTCAGTGTTGGTATGAGATTTATAATTATCACTACTCAATCTGAAGACATTAAATTTTGTATAGTCTAACCAAAGATGTGGCATAATAAAGCAATACTTAATGTAAGACATCACTTAAAAAAAGGTAACCAAAATAGTATCATGAAATGAATAGAGAAGTTATTAAAAATGAGAATAGCACAAAGAGATAGTTCCCAGCTTACCAGCATCATTAAACTACTCCTATTAAGAGAAGTCTGGGGATAAGCTGGGACCCAGCAACATTGGAATGAGAAAGCCTTCTTGACCAAAAGGGGTCAAGAGAAATGAGGCAAAATAAAGTCTTATGTGATTTACTATTGTATAGCATATGAGGTATAGAATTACCTTTATTTTTAATATTTATATATATCTTAATATATACACATATCCAATTGTCTTAACACTGCTGACTAAACCCTACCTACCATCATTTCTCTAATGCTAAGCCATCCTTGTTATAAATTAGCACCCAGTTTGTTCTTTTATCTGCTCCCAGCTACCTCATCATAACCTGACGCCCTGGTTTCACCACTACAGCTTTATAATATGTTTTACTATCGGGGAGGGCAGACCCCACTCCCATCCCCATCACCGCTGTCTTCTGTAAAATAGCCACGGCTGTCTGGGGCTCCTTTCTCTTCCATGTAAATTCTACCATCAGCTTGGAGAATTCCATTAGAATCCTCCTGGGATTTGGCTTGAGACAGGCAGCACTGAATTTCTCTCTGTTTTGTTTTGTTTTATTGGCACGGGCAGGCACCGGGAATCGAACCCAGGTGTACGGCCTGGCAGGCGAGAACTCTGCCACTGAGCCACCGTCGCACTGCCCCACTGAATTTATACAGATCATCACCCAGGCAGGGCACCACGAGGAAGAGATGAGCCACGGTGGCTGCAGAGGGCCTGGACCCGACCATCCTTCGCACTACAGTTAGACCAGCAGAGAGGGGCCCCCAGGACAGACTGCGGCTCCCACATCACCTCTGCTCCACAGAAAACTCCGCTCTTGAAGGCTGTCTGCAAACTCCTTCCAAGCCCTAGCCCCTTCCCTGCCCAGGCCTCATGGACCATTTGCCCACAAAAAAGGACTGTGTTCCTTCAGCAACTTCTCCTCTTCAAGAAAGCAGCAGTGCAGTCGCCTCTGGCACCCAAAGCATGACCCCATGGGGTAAAAAGCCCAGCCTGAGATCACTGCAGGTTTCTCCCTCTGGATTTGGTCCAAGCCCACTTTTCCAGGCTCCTCCATCCGCACTGTCCTCATTAGCATCCGTAGCCATCTAGAGATGCTGCTTCACCTCCATAGGGTTGGCCATGCGGACCAGTAGGACCCCACCCTCAGGAACCTACCTGAACACAACCAACCCCTAAGCCAGCCAGAAGCACCACCTCCAACCTCCCCGGGCACAGGCCGCAGGCCGCCACACATCTCACAACACCAGGAAATGCGGTATCACTTCCCCATCGTATGGGTGAGGAGAGTCTCCAGAGTAGAGGGCTTCAGGCCGGAAGTGCGGAAGGCAGGACTCGAACCCAGGTCTGCTTGACCCTCCAACGAGTGATCAACACAGCAACTGCGTGGGTGGGCCGACTGCTCCTAAAACAACATCCTTAACGTGAATGATCTTCCAGACAGACCATTCTAGACAGAGGTTTCCAGGCACCCAGGCCCACGCCCCAGCCACCGCCTCTCCCAGCATCTCCCACAGGGTGTGGCTCCCCACAAACTAGCCATTGGGCCATGGAGCATCATTCCCGGCTGCCTGCATCCTCCTGAGCGGAGAGACACCTCGTTAGCATGCTGTATTTCAGGCACGAGAAAACAATGCATGCCAAAGAGCATAAACAAACGCTGCAGGTCAGGGATGACAGATGTCCCCGCAGACGCTGCACGAGGGCCCTGTGCTCTCAGACAGCAGCCAGGCCCACTTCCGGCACATCCATCTTCCCCAAACGCTGACACAGCCTGCACGTGGAAGGGGCCATGGCCTCCCTGGGCCCACCAGCCCTTCTCCTGGGGTGGGTGGGTGGGGAGTAGGTCTCTTCTGGTTCTACTCTTAGTTTTTCCAAACCTTTTATTCTACTTTAGTCCTTTTGATGATGATTACTACTATATATATATATTTGGCTATACAACCAGGGGAGGGGACTGGAGGATGAAATTTTAATTTTCGTTTTGAAAAAGAAACTTTCAGAACAGCCCAGCTGATATTTGGAAAGGACTGCCCAGCTAGCTGAGAAAACTAGGCTAAAGCCAAGCCAAACAGGGCCTCTCGCATGGGCTTCCTGAGCTCTGACAGACGGGGCTCTGTTGGCTGGGAGGGGGCGATGCTGAAGGGGAGGCTTTGCTCTGGCTCTTGGGGTGCCAGCTGGGAGTACAAGTCTGCATTTGGGAGCCCCTGGGGATGAGGATGAGGCAGGGGTCAGGCTGTACCCCTGGAACCCGGGGACGAGCTAGGCTGGCAGAGACGGGTCTCGGCTGGCACCAGCCCGCGGTGTGACCCAGGAACAGTACTGAGTCTGCCGAGTTTCATTGTCTTTTTCCCCAAGGGTCACAGAAGACAGCCTCGCTGGCCCATGATTGCACGCATTGCCAATAGGCATGATTTTCCGTATTGGGCCCATGTAACAGTGATGTGGTTGGGGAAACTCTCCTGGGCAGCCTAGAACTCAGCTCAGGCAGAAGTCCCCAGCCGGCGTGCAGCTGCTGCAGGGACACTCCCCAGCCCAGCCTCAGGCTGGAAGGTCAACAGCATCGGGTAGGCATTTAGAAAAAAGGGACTTTAGGGCATCCTGAGGACTCCTGGGGACCCCCAAGACCCTTTCGGGGGGTCTGCAGAGTCAAAACAACTTTTACACGAATACTCAGACATGGTTTGCCTTTTTCATCCTTCTGCCCTTCTGAGTGTGCAGCTGAGTGGGCAGCAGATTGAACGTAGAGTGAATTTGAGACTCATAAAGAGACTCATAAAAACAAAAAGCCATGCCATTCTCCTGCTTTTTCACATTTGGGGAAACAAAGTTATTTTTCATAAAAACTAGTTATCCTAACAAGAAATGGGTTTATGGCTATTTTTAAATGAATTGAAAATATTTTTAAAATATTTTAGTTTCTAAATCAGTAAAGATCAGTAGATAAAATCTTCAAGCAACACAATTCTTTGGAGTCCTCTACCAGTTGAGAGCGCGGCTTAGAAGAACTTTAAAGAACAAGGATTTGTTCTGCGGGCAGGCTGCATCCTCAGGTAGAAAGTTTCCAAGATGGCAAATACAGCAGGATGCCATTCTTTGCAAAAAGGAGATGCCTGTGTGCACGTACTATATAAACACAGAAGAAGACTGCAAGCGTATTCCAGGATTGTGACACTGCCTCTTTCTAGGTGGTAGATTGCAGGTAGCTGGAATGAATAATTCATGTCTGAAGTTGAACCTATTGCATCCAGAGAAAGCTGACTGAATAGTAATTAAACAAGTCACGCATCTGAGCCCTCAGTACGCACTAGTCCCTGAGCTAAGTGTCTCAAGGACATGAGCTAAGTTAACCCCACCAAAGACCAATGGATTGTCAGTCCCAAGTCACAGGAGACAAACAAAGCGGGGGCAGAGCTGGGCCTCTAGTCCGCGGCTGTGCAACCCGCAGGTGACAGAGAACCAGGGACTCCGATCTGGGCCGGGCTGTGATCTGACTTGCGCTCTTAGGTACTGGCCTCTTCCTGTGGCACTGCTGGCCTCGGGGGGTGACCACCTGCCAGGGCCTCCACCTGCTGACTCTTTGGTACTGACCGCACACGGCCTGCTCCTTCTGCTTGTGGATGTCATCTTTGATAGTCAAGGGACAACACTGTTACATGCACGTAACACTGGCAGGTGGGCCCGGCATCCACCTCTGTGATGAGGGGACAGGGCCGGGAGACAGCCGGGCCTCAGCACGTGTCTGCCACAGTGCACCGCCCTAGGGGAGCCCATTGCAGGTGGCTGACCCCAGCCACCCCCTCTCTCGAGCCCTTCTTTGCATTTTCAGTGCTTTGGAAGTCACATCATAGCTAAGGGGCTGAGCTGGGCACAGGTTTTTCTCAGCTCCAGGACCTCAGCCAGGACCTTGGAGTCCAGCGTCCCCTGGCCCAGGTAAAGTCAAACCCCTGCCCCCCCACCCCACGGCCACCTGCCACAATGACAAACTTTCTGTTTTCCTTCCAAGGCCCCCTGCCCGCCTGCACTAGGGGTATCCTGTCTCCTCTGCCTCTGCTTCCAAGTGATGTCATAGCCAGCCCCGTAGGTGCCTCCATGTTTACCCCGGAAAGGGACAGAACTCTCCGCTGATTTCTGAACCGGTGCACTGGCGGTGGGAGTTGAGAAACATAATAAATGGACCCGGCTCCATCTGCAGCACCTAATTTGTAATAATATTGAAGTCTCCAACAATAACTCATTTACTCTTATAATAAATATATAAAAAAAGACAAATTGCTACATTGAACATGCATTTTCTTCACTGCAAGTAGCTGCTACCCCAGGGAGAAAGCCCTGTGCTGCTAACTAATAGTAAATCCTTTGGAAAATCATGTGTCATAATGATGGACAACCAGGGAAGGGGTATTAAATAGATTTAGAGGTTAGCTACTCTAACAAGAACAAAAGACGTCCTCTGCAAACTGTACCTAGAAGAGTATGATCGGGCCACGATTAGCATCCATGGCCCGCTGCCCTGAGTGCACAGGAGGAGAGAAAAGTTTCTGTCCTGGGTGGGGCATGGCCGGCCAGGCATCAGGACAGAGGCAAGGCAGGGGCAGGAGGCTGGGGGAGGCGTCAGCAGGCTCAGGTACCAGGCCATGCTCTCCAGTCCAAAAGGATTGCCAGAGAAGTCTCGCCACCATTTCTGAGGAATCAACTCGACTCCTGTGCATCTGCTGAACAAGCCCTCCTGGAGCACAGTGGTCTGTAGGGGAATGCAGAGAAAGCCTGATGGTGGAGTTCAAACACTGGCAGATGACATTCCCACGTCGTGCCCTGGCCTGGGCCCTCCTCTCATCTTGGTCACCAATGGCCTCTGAGGCTCGCGGCACGTCACGCCTGCTCATGGGACTCAGTTTCCTCACCCATAACATGAGGGCGTTGACTAGATGGCACATGTGATCGAGGTTTTTCACTCTTCACTCATTCATCCAATAAAGGAAAACGTTTCCTCTGAACTGACAGTACAAATAATCTGCACCCACGAAATAACTCATTAAGCCTGGGCCAATTCCTTGAAAACAATGCTTCAAACTTAATTTTCTTCCTAAGAACACTGGTCTCTCCCATACCTTCTGATCTTAGCCAGCTTTGTGCTCTAGGCCACGCTTAAAAATACCGATGCTCCTTACACTTCTGATATGTTGTGCTTTAAAATTCAATAACCCACATATTAGTCATATTTATACATGCTTATCCACTAGAAAGTTTGATTGGGAACTTTTCAGAACTTTCTAGAAGGAGATAGAATACTGAACCAATTGAAAAGAGCTGTCTGGAACAGAGGAGGGGATGTCCTTTGACTCTGGGGAACGGGTGTGCTATGCATTTCCTTCCTTCCTACACTTAGCCATTTCATTCCTCTGACTTCAGAATTCATGCGTATAGATTTGATTTCAACGGTGCTTTATACCTCTGGGACTGCCAAATTGTTCCTCTGCCAGCTCCTGGAAACCTCACTTCTGGAGACCTTTCTATTGCTTTGACCACACTGCCTAGTGATTGATGACTGTTTTGTGATGGCTATCAGTTTACTGTTTTAACCAATATATCATAAATCAGGAAGAGGAATGCCGGGCCCAATTGGAGAGTGTAGCTTTTGCTCATTACCTGGGAGGATTATAGCCATTCCATAAAATCCATTATCTAGGGAAAGGATCCTATTGGCAGGGGCTGGCAAAATTCATTTCATGCTTCAAAAGTTTGTGATGTGGCTGGCTTGGAAAAAAAAATCAAATCGTTTGGCAGGTGGGGATGATGATTTGTTAAAAAACCACAAACAGCCAAGGCGGAGCTGTGACAATTATACCAAATGGCACTTTCTACTCAAATATACCCCCAGTGCCCAGACCACAGCCCTCTGCAAGCTGGTGAGTGGCTGGTGGAAGAAGCACTGGCCCACAGACATCCTCCTGCTCACCCCCTGCTGGGGCTCCAGCCTCCCCCTGCAATCTCACCTCACCATCTCCCTCCCCGTCGCTGAGCTCCAGGAACAACGACTCTTTTCTCTTCCATGAGTAGGCGCCCTCCAGCCCCTTTGGAAGGTGCCCACACACTCTTCCCTCTGCCCAGAACTGTTTCCCCACTCTAACAGAGAGACTGGTCTTCCCAGTTGAAGATTCCAGGTTTCCCACCATCTGCTACCTATGGTTTTCCAACCTCACCATCCCCTCCTCCCTGGACCAGTCCTCCTTTGGCTCACTCATGTTCTGATTGGATCCATAGGCCGTGACCCAACTTCCCCCAGGCAGACACCAGGGATGTCTCACCTCCTTATCTAACTCTGTTTCAGACCAAAGAGAATTCCTGCCCCAGGGAGAGGGTTGAGAGGGAAGCCCTCTGCCCCTGCCTGCCTCCTCCCCTCCTCCCCTAAGGGTAAGGTTTTTCTACACCAGGGGTAGCTCCTACCCTCCTGTGCTGGTCTGAAACTGATATGTACCCCAGAAAAGTCATGTTCTTCCAACCCACTCTTGTGGGTGCAGGCCTATTACTGGGCGGGACCTTTTGATTAGATTGTTTCCATTGTGATGTGACCCACCCAATTCGAGGTGGGTCTTAGTCATCTTCACTGGATTCCTTTATGAGAGGATAAAAGGTAGAGACATTTTAGAGAGAGCTCAGAGACAGAAATACCCCAGGAGGAACAAGCAAGGACACACAGAAGCCCAGAGACATTTTGGAGAGAAAAGGCGGCAGATACCACCTTGCACCTTTCCATGTGAAAGAGGAACCTTAGATGCCATCAGCCTTTCTTCAGAGTCAAGGTGTCTTTCCCTGGATGCCTTAATTAGGACATTTTCATGACCTCAGAACTGTAAAACTGCAACCTAATAAATTCCCCTTGTAAAAGCCAATCCATTTCGGGTGTTTTGCCTTCCAGCAGATCTAGCAAACTAAAACACCTCCCCCTGGGTGACCCTCCACTGGGGAAATGTAAGTTTCTGGCCTGAGACCCTGTCAAGCCCAGCCTAGTAAGGGCCTTTAAAAAGCCAAAAGAAGGAAGATTCAAAAGGGCCTTAAAAAGGGGAACCTGAAGAACGTGTCTTCTAGATTTTGCCAAGCCTCTAGAATACTCTTTTTCATTACAGTTTTGTTTCTTCTCTCCTAAACTCGGCTTTCCCTAAATTCATTCCTCATATGAAAACAGCATGTTCCCGAGGGAAGCTCAGCTTCACCACACACATGTTTTTCTAAGTAACTCTGAGCTGGGGCTCAGCAGACAATAAAGATTCTTGTCTGCGAGTCTTCCTTGCCACCAAGACCACCAGGGAATTGAAGTGGCGAAGACAGAGCTCTCAGAAGCTTGCCTTTCCCAGATCTCAGCAGAAACTCCCTGTTCAAAATTCTCGCTGGAACCCCGAGAGTTTGTGAGGCTCCGAGTAGATCTGTTGCAGGGAGGTGGGGGATAGCAGAGGAGAAATCCTAGAGTTGGCCACGTGAATCTTCCTACCAACTCAACGAAGCAGGAGGCACTTCATATTCTTTCCGACCCCTTCCTTTTTAAGGCTTCTTTCCTTCTCTCTCTACCCCTCCACTTCTCGGTCCACCCAGCCCTCTTCCCCGCTTCCTTGCTGTGGCTGCAAACTTTGAGTTGGAGGGGAGAGCTGCAGGCCAGGCCTGTACAAGCCAGAGCTGCTGGCAAGGAAGGCAGAGCTGCATTCCTCCTTCAGCTTACCCTGTATGTCCAGGAGGGGTGCAGGAGGAAAAAGGGACACGGCACTGGGCAGACAGCAGTGCAGGGAGGGTCCTGCCTGGTGGCGGGAGGAGGTACCCTGTTTGATGGAGCAGTGGAGGGAACATTAAGTGGCCTCCACGGAGGCGGACAGCATGAAACATTTACGACCCTGTGGAGGGTTTAGGAAAGCTGCTAATGTAAGGGCTGGCTGCTGCCGGGGACAGCGTGAGGTCCTCCCTGTCAGAGAAGCCTCCCATCCCCGCTGGGGAAGTCGGGGTGGTCCCAGGACAAGGTACCGAGCAGGGAGGCCTGAGAGAGGAAGTGGGGGCTGCGTAGGACCTTTGAGGATCTCTGGACAAGGGGACACAGCAAGGTGCTATGGAAGGTTCCCTGCAGCCCCTTGAGGGCACTGACAGCCAGGAGACCCCTCATAGACGGGGGTGAGGGGCTGGAAAGTCCTGCCTGGTTTCAGCCCCACTCTGCCCCCCAATCAGCCTGACATTTGAATGTGAAAGGTTTTCCAGGCTGCTCAGCAGGGAGGGTACAGGGAAGGTCCCTTGGGCAGGGAGTTTCAATTAGAGATGAGAACCTCACCACCTCCAGGTCTCACCTGTCCTCCAGGCAAGATCTGCTGGGCCCCTGATTTCACTTGGCCACCCCCATGTGTCTCTCCATGGAGACCACACCCAGATATAATGGAGGGGTTGGGTCAATCTCATCGTCACCCTCACCACTTTCCACCCCCAATGACATCCTTTCCCATTTGATCTCAAGGAGTCAACAATATAAAAAACACCTCTTCTCTTCCCCAACGGGAGGACCTGTCCTTAGGAGGGGGACTGACACAAGTAGGAGATGCATGGGATTCAAGGCAGGACAGGAAAGGAGAGGGCACCCGGTGGAAGAAAGCTCCACAGTCTGCTACCCAGGCCCTGCTATCCAGTCCTAGTCCTTCGGAGGCCCTTCAGTGTGCCCCAAATCCAGCACTACGCTCCCACCCACCACGCCCTCCTATACACTCCTTCAGGAGCACAACTTCTAGAACAAGGCACGTTTTCTGCACGGGAGGCAGGAACCCAGGCCTCGGGGTCCCTTTGGGGCCTGGAAGGAACTGTGGGCGTGCCCTGGGCACAAGGGGCAAAGAGTCAGTGACTCAACACCAGCACGTGGCTCTGCTCCCAGGTCCACAGGGAGGGGGCCTTCTCCCTAGTGAGGTCCGGCTGCATACAACTGTAGAAAAAGGACTGCCTGCCCCACAACTCTACCCCTCCCTTAGAAAAAGGGGTGCTGGCTCCAGACACTGCCGGGGGCCCACTGTGAAGGACCAGCACCCAGAAGTGCTGCATTCACAGGGCCTGGGCAGACTCCTCCCCACGGCCAGACAGTAGGCTCCTGGAACTCGGGATGGGTGGTAGTGTGTTGGTTTGATCTGTCATGTATCCCAGAAAAGACCCTGTTCTTTTAACTCATTCTTTTGGGGGCAGACCTACTGTGGGTGGGACC
Organism: Myrmecophaga tridactyla; assembly: GCA_004026745.1. Lineage (NCBI taxonomy): Eukaryota > Metazoa > Chordata > Mammalia > Pilosa > Myrmecophagidae > Myrmecophaga > Myrmecophaga tridactyla. The sequence continues at coordinate 5,997 of PVIY010020370.1, read as the reverse complement.
TTTCAGTTAGGCTGTTTCAATTAAGATAGGACTCAGCCCAATCAAGGTGGCTCTTAATCCTTTACTAGAGCCCCTTGTGAAGAGGATGAAGACAGTAAAAGCTCCAACAGCCTAGAGAGAAACCCAAGAGAGAAAAAACGGCAGATGCCGGCCATGCATCTCCCCATCTGACAGAGGGACCAGGGAGAGAAGGACCAGCAGATGCTGCCATGTGCCTTCCCATGGTCAGCAGAACACCAGATAGATGCCAGCTGCCTTTCCTCAAAGTAGGTATCCTCTTGTTGATGCCTTAACTTGGACATTTTCCAGTCTTAGAATTGCAACTTAATAAATCCCATTCTAGTTTGCTAGCTGCTGGAACGCAATATACTAAAAACAGAATGGCTTTTAAAAGGGGGAATTTAATAAGTTGCTACTTTACACTTCTAAGGCTGAGAAAATGTCCCAACTACAGCAAGTCTACAGAAATGTCCAATTCAAAGGTATCCAGGGAAAGATACCTTGATTCAAGAAGGCCCATGAAGTTCAGCGTTTCTCTCTCAAGTGGAAGGGCACATGGCGAACACACTCAGGGTTCCTCTCTCATCTGGAAGGGCACGTGGCAAACACAGCATCATCTGCTAGCTTCTTCTCCTGGCTTCCGGTTTCATGAAGCCCCAGGAGGCATTTTCCATCTTCATCTCCAAAGGTCACTGGTTGATGGACTCTGCTTCTCGTGGCTATGTCATTCTCTGCTCTCTCAGAAATCTCTCACACTCCAAAATGTTTCCTCTTTTATAGGACTTCAGAAACTAATCAAGACCCACCCAAATTGGTGGAGACATGTCGCCACCTAATCCATTTTAACAACCACTCTTGATTAAATAGCATCTCCAGGGAGATGATCTGATTACAGTTTCAAACATACAGTATTGAAGAGGGATTATTCTGCCTCTACGAAATGGGATTTAGAGTAAAACATGGCTTTTCTAGGGACATACATCCTTTCAAACCAGCACAAATCCCCACTGATAAAAGACAACCCTTTTCTGGCATATTGCTTTCCAGAAGCTGTAGCAAACCGAAACAGGCAGAGTAGGAGAGGAGATGGCCAAACCAGATGCCATTTTGGGGCTCTAGAAGCATCGAGTTGCTGAAGGGTCAGAGGTCTGTCTCAGTTGATTGCACAAAAGATTCCTCTCCAAACCTGCCGGATCAGCACAACTAAAAAGCAGACAGACCCCCTTCTTGGGTGGCACTGCCTCAGATGGCACCACAAAAGCAACAAAAGGCAAACAAGGGGAGTGAACCAAGCGTTCCTTCACTTTGGCCCAGCGAAGATGCTGGAGACCCTTTGTCTTACTCTTAGCTGGGCACCTGGGTGGCTGTGAGAGGAGGGGTCACACAGAGACCCAAGAACAGGTCCAGCCACCAACATGCCCCGATCTGCTCACACTAGGGCCCACCATACCCTGAAACCTTCACTGGTCCTACCAAGCTCAGAAGATAAAGTCCAAATCTGGTCACTGCCCCTGGGAAATCTGCCTGTCTTTCCAGTCTCTTCCCCCGGAGAGGCCCTTCTGCAGCTTGACTAGCATCAGTTTGCTCTGCCTCGTGCTCTCCCCACCCCCCTCCTCTGCCACACTGGGCCAGGGACCTTGCCCTCCAGGGAAGCCCCTCATCTGTGCGATCCATGTTGCAGGCCAGACCCTGGGTGGGGTCTCCTTTATTTCATTATGAATACTGACTGTTCCCACTTACAAATGAGCCACGCTCTGAAAGTAACACAATGGGGAGGTTTCCAGGTTAGCCCGCAACTGCAGAGTTCACGCCTAATGTGGCCAAGGTGCTGTCCACTTGCAGCTAAAAATTCTGTTTTCAAAATGCAATACCAGTAACTAAGCAGATGGGAGATGATTAAGCACATGGTGACACAGATAGAAGAACCGCACATTCTCCCGTGTTGAGTCTGGGTGCTTGAAGCAAAGCAGACCCTCATTATAAAAGCAGAGATGGTCTGTGATGGGATCCACTGCCATGGGAGGATGGGGGCCAGGGCCAGGGCTGTGTCATCATCAGGGTGAAGGGATGGGGTGCAGGCTGGAGCTGGGGCAGGATGGGGGTCATTGAGGAGCACCAGGCATTTGCCAGAGAAATATCTGCAACTGCTCTTCTCAGAACTCCAAGCAGGGTGCCTGCTTCTCCAATGGCTCCTCTATGTCTATGGACAGGCACGTCCACTCTCCAATGGCTCCTCTATTTCCACTGGCCATTTTGTTCTAAGGTAGGAATACCTTCCTTCTCAACAAGACCAATATGAGCCCTCCCAACCACAGCCATGGCTACTTAGAGATACCCCCATTATCATATAACCCTATGAAGGAGATCCTAAATGCACTGATGCAAATCCAAGCCCCAGGTAAGTAACTCCTCCAAGGTCTCACAGCTGGAAAGGGGCAGAGCCGATCTCCAGCCACGTGGTCACCTTTCGAAACACTCTCCCAGTGCCAACCGAAGGGAGCTTGGGATGGCCTCTAGTTTCCACCCACCACAGGCTGGTTGCACAGAGGGTTGGAGAGAAATATGGTACAACTACATGCTACCAAAAGACATAACACAATTTACAACGTGCCTGACCAGCCAGAGCTCTTTTGGCCAGGGACAGGCCCTCTCTTAGCCAGGGCCTCCACAGACTGGGAAACCTAAAGCTTCACCTGGATTGTTAAAAAAATACTCATGAACCCAGAATTGTGGCACACCTGCTCTGCACCTCACCTGCAAAATGGTGGTAAATAAGACTGCATGCATTTGTCCAAAGATCTGAGAAGGCAAGCACTCTGTCTTACCCCTCCTACCCAGGAAAGCACCCTTTCAGCTCCCCATCCAGTAAGTGTTCATGATGGACCGATTGTGTCTGCAAAGGGCTGTGGGCTCCCACAGCTCGTTCCAATTCACACCCCACTTGAGCGACATGTGGGCAGGCATGGCTCAGCATCTTTTATAGAGAAGGAGACGGGGTGCACCAGCTCAGTGACAGGGTGGGTCTAACCTGGGACTCCTGGGGAGAGTGCCGGGGTACGATGCTTGCTTGGTCCCCAGCACCTGGGATGCCTGGTAGACCCGCACCAGCAGAGAGCGGTGCAGGGGGTGTGTCCTGCTAGGGGCACCTCCTTCGCAGGCATCTGTCCACTCTACAAACATTTAGTAAATGCTTTCTGCACCAGAGCCCAGCCCAAGTTCACCCCAGTTGCTGTCTGATCGTGCTGCACAGTAAATTTGCTCTAGAGATGATACTTTCCTTTCTTTAGAATCCTGGGCTGGGGGCCTGGCTTCCGCCTGTTTGCTACTTCAGGCAGAGGTAAGCAGGAGACTTGGAACAGGAAAAAGACAGCAGCATCAGAGAGAACAGGAAAAAGTGGCCACAGACACTTCCCCGCTGTCTAGTCCTGAGACTGACAGATCATTGGGCCACCGGGCCACCATCCTTTTGCCACCACGCGGGTCACCCAAGCCTTGCCTGCCCAAAGCTGGGTTCCTTTATTTGCTTGTTGCCTCTGGGGAGAAAGAGGAAGAGAAGACTCATGCACAGGGCTCCGTCACCCCTTTGGTGACGGCTGCAGCTTCTCCATGTTCCTCTCCCCAACGGGGGTGGCTTGCCCCTCAGATGTATAATGAATCAGGCCCTCTCTCATTAATAAAAAATGACAAGCGATCATCTCATTGAAATCCGTCGTGCTGCCACAGCCTGCAGACACAAAATCCCTGCCTGGCTCGGCAATTCCTCTGTGGTCAAGCAGTAATGAGTCAGTGGGGGGAACGGGGGGACAGGCCAGATCGTGAGCGTGGAAGGCAGCTGGACCAGTGGGAGGGGGACGTCACCTCTGCCTGCCCGAGGGACACAGGTCAATGCCTCCTTCAACTGTATTAACAAAGGGGCTCAGCCCAGCAGTCTCCACCCCCCACCCAAGATCGGAGAGGCAGGAGAATGTCACAGGGCAGTGGGGGACTAATCCGGCTGCAGCAATCAGCAATCAACTGTGAACAAATTCCCAGGGTGTCTCAGTCCTGTCAGTGTGATCCCTTTAGGAGACAGGACTTTCAAAGATGTTATGAGTTAAGGTGTGGCCAAACGGAATGAGGTGGGTCTTAATCCAGTGTGGCTGGAGGCCTTACAAACAAGAGATTGGACACAGAGAGAGAAGCAAGAGGAGATACAGCTCGCCATGTAACAGAGGCAGAGATGCATCTATAGGCCAAGGAACCCCAGGCACGGTGGCAAGCCAGCTCCAGAAGCTGCGGACTCCAGGAGAAAGCATGGCCCGTGAAGATGCTGATGTTGGACTTGTAGCCTCCAAAACCATGGAGACAATCAATTCCAATCAGTCAAGTCAACCCACTGTGTGGAATTTATTGTAGCAGCCCTGGCAGACTGAGACATGGGGTATATTCACTCCAGCACTCACTGTGCAGGGGGTGGCACACCGCCTGCAGGATTTTACAGGCAGAGGTGGAAGCTGGCAGATCCTGAGGCAGCCCTGACCACAGACAGTCCAGGGGTGGAATTCAGTTTCTCCTGGGCACAGGCCAGGTGCCACCACCGGCCAGCATTGTACAGTAAATGCCAGTTATTATTACTGGAACAATGGGTCTTGGGGCCCCGAGGTTTGATGGGCTAGTGGTCCAGCGTCAGCCTTGCTTGGAATTAATTACCTTTACATCCTCACCACCTCACTGAATACTCACTGCCTGCAGGCCTTGCATCAGGGGCCATAATCAATTAGCTCTAGTTTTCACAACAGTCCAGTGAGGTTATTACCTTAACCGCAGATTAGAAGTGGGGTGATGTGGTCACAGCTTCTGGAAATCAGCCAGGATTCCAACCCTGCCTCCTTCCTCGCCAACCCATGACCCTCAACTGGCAGCCGCCCTTCTGCTGCTCTAGAGCCCTCAATGGCTCCCTATTTACAGTGGACCCAGGCACAGGCTCCTCTCAGACGTCGGATCTTCTCCCCAGCAGTCAGGTCACACTTGGACCCCACGTATGTCATTGCCCCACCAGGACCGCTGCCTGAAATGCCTTCCCGGGGCCCCTCCATGAAGCTAGGACATTCCTTCTTCAGGCTGGCCACCTTCCCCAAACTGTCCCTGATCACACCTGGCCATGGAGACCACTGAATACCCCCTCCCAGAAGCCTGACACCGGTTGGGTACAAGCAGGGCCTTTTGGTCCTCTGGAATTACATAAACTTGACAGCCAACCCGGGCACAGGCTCCCAGGCTTGAGTGAGTCTCTGGACCTGTGAAGAGGGCAGGCATGATGAGGTTCCCCCACCTGCACTGTGCCCTCCATGCAGATGAAGAGACCCAGTCCAGGTAAGAAGGGACAGGACATGCCCATACTCACAGAGCTCCTTGGTGATGCTGGACTGGAAGCCCTGCCTTGGAGCCCTGTGGTAGTTAGAGTCAGTTGTCAACTTGGCCAGGTGAAGGTGCCTAGATCTACTGCTGCGGACATCAGCCAATGGTACGTGGAGCTCATCTGTTGCTGATTATATCTGCAGTTGGCTAGGAGGCGTGCCTGCTGCAATGAATGATGTTTGACTTAATTGGCTGGTGCTTAAATGAGAGAGCGCAATGTAGCACAGCCCAAGCAGCTCAGCATATCTCATCTCAGCACTCGCAGCTCAGCCCAGGCCTTTGGAGATGCAGAAAGGAATCACCCCAGGGAAAGTTGTTAGAACCCAGAGGCCTGGAGAGAAGGCCAGCACAGATCACCCTGTGCCTTTCCATGTAAGAAAGAACCTCAGTTGAAATTTAGCTGCCTTTCGTCTGAAGAACTAAGGAAATAAATCCTCTTTTATTAAAAGGCAATCCATTCTGGCAGCTAGCAAACCAGAACAGGCATCCAAGGCTGTTGGGGAAACACCAAGTCCCAGCTGCATGAAGGATTCACTCTCCTCACCTGCAAATCTACAGGGGCGTGGGGGCTGATGTCTGGACACCCCTGACCCTTTACCA